>JAKTPG010000096.1:0-19391 GCA_030557505.1 Ogataea maris | reverse complement strand
GAATCATGTGTAACTGTAAAACACATTTGATCACGATGCTGGATTTCTCCTTTGAGTACAGTATTTATAGTGCGAGGGAAGGGGGGGACGTGTGGGTGGTGGATGATGTGTTTTTGTTCTGAACAAGAGGAAGTGGGGGGGCGACAAGGAAAAATCCTGATTCCGGGAGGGGGAGACGCTGTGCGACAAAAAAATATGTCGCACAAGGGGTGGGCGACCTTTCCAGCAGCGAGCAGTATACGGGGGGGCCAAACAATGAGCAGGCGGGAGGCGGAAGGGGAGGAGAGAAGAGGAGACAAGGCGGTGTGCCACCAACAAGAAGCGCCGGTGAACAGGGAGCGGGGAGCCAGCGGGCGGGGGGAGGCCCAGGGCAATGGCGGGGCTGCCCCGCCGGGCAGCCCCCGCGAGGGCCCGCGGTGTGTCAAAAAGTATGTGCCGCGGCAAGCTTCGCTGCCCCGGGGGGGACCAAGCGCAAAAACAGACACAGAGCCAGACACGCAGCCAGACACGCAGCCAAGCCAAACAAGAGAAAAAATTGGCATTCTTGTTCTGCCTCAGTGAGGGGCGGCGCGGGGCAGGGATCCAGTTTGGCGGGGAAGGCTTTGTCACATTATTTTTTAGGTTTGGAGTGGAGCGACAGGTCACAGAACAAGGGGGAGGGAGAGAACCTGAGACAGGGCGAGCAAAGCACGCAGAGGAAAACAAACAAGCAAACAAGCACACAGAAGAGCAGAGTTACCGCACACAGCTTTGGCTCGCACCACTCCCTCTTCCCCTGCTGCGCTACAAGGAACAGGCGGGGCGGCACACTAGAACACGCAGATCGATCAACAAAGATCAGATTGCGGGGTTGACACACTCCTCTAACAAGAGAGCTTGGTCAAAAAAAAAAACCCATAAAAGAGCCCCTGTCTAAGGGACCCCAAGCAAAGGGAAGAAAAGCCAGGCCAAGCGAGGAAAAGGCAAGCCAAGGGAACCCCCCAACGCCCCCACACAATGTTCAGCAAGAAAGCAAAGAAGCGTTGGCTCGCAAAACCGCCAAGCCTCAGACACCTCCAGCTGCTCCGCTCCCTCTCCGCCCACTACAAGGAAATCACACAGAGCATGCTCTGCGTCGAGCAGCTCTCGCAACAGGGCACCGTCATGCTCGAGGTCGACATGCCAAGGAAACACGTCTCGCAGCCTCGCACCCACACAAAGAAGTTCGTCGCCTCCCTCGACCTCCTCGACCACGACCTCTACCTCACCGGCAGCTCCCCCGCCTACGACGTGCCCCCCATGGTGGCTGCCAGGGGCTGTCTCGTGCTCAACGTGCGCAGGCCCGTCGCCATGAAGAGCGTCTCCATCGTCTTCAACGCCGACACAGAAACGAACTTCTTCCACAACGGCGGCCAGTTGCTCACCAGAGTCGAGGCCTGCAAAACCACCTTCATTAAACAGGCCCGTCTGTGGAATTATAAGGACGACAATACCCTCCTCCCAGGAAGCTACAAGTTCCCATTCCAGTTCCTCGTTGCCAACGATTGCCCAGAATCGATCCGCCACTACCTCGGCTCCGTCAACTACAGGGTTGACGTCGAGATCGAATGCTTCAGGTCGCCACGTGACAGAACTGTCACTAAGATTCACAGATGCCATAGATACCTGAACATCGTCAGATGCACCCCTCCCAACAAATTTTATCGTGCTGACGATTCCGTGGCGGTGGGAAACTGGCGAAACCTAGCATATTATAAACTAGCCTTGGAAAGCAAAGTTCTCACCATTGGAGAACAATTCAACGTGTCATTCAAGGTGATACCCATAGACAAGCGTTTGTTCAAACTGCATGCAGTCAAAGTTTCCCTCCACCAAACAACTGAGTACAATGTTGACAGAGACGAAAACAAGTACCTCAATAACCTAGTGCAGGTTGAAAAAGTGCCTCTCTTCTATCGCAGAGTTTCTGATATCTCTAACGACAATGAGTGCTACTCGAGTACCATATCCATACCTATCCACCTGTCTTATTTGAAAAGCAACTCGAGCACGCTTCTTATCTACCCAACCAGCACCCAATCCCGTCATGAACCCAGTTTCCGGGTCTCTCAAAAACTCAGACTCAGCATTATTTTGGAAGAGCTCGATGATGAGTGCCTCGCATCAAGCAGCCGCTCTCGGGGCACAGGAAGCATCTCATCACTCTCTTCCTCTGCTGTAGTAGATGTGTGCCCCGAATGTTCCTTCTATCCGGAGAGACAGGAATTACGCTCCAAAGAGCCAACAAATAACTTTGACGACGAAAGCTGGATCATTTCAAGTTCCAAACTTATTCATGAGCCCAACAGAAACAAAAATTGTCATGTTGAGCTGGCAATGTCTGCTAACGTATTACTACTCAAGCCCGAAAGCTCACAAGGTAACCAACCTCCCCCAACATACAGCCCTTGTCAGAAGTGTTCTTTATGCATTAACGATTTTTTTGAAGATAGGTCAAAGGGGTATATTGGTCCTCCTTCTTACAATGAGTTGGTTTCTCACTAGCTCTGTCAGCTAACAGAGCAAAGTCATTGAATTATGCCAGTCATATTATTGCTTAATCTTACATACTTGACCATGAATCGAAATAATATTGTTGTGCTTGGCGACCTTCCTCCACAGCACCCCCTCCAAACACATCCATGACTCTGTAGCTGTCCATTATGCAAAACATCTCATCTTCCTGAGGCTTATATATATCGACTCCCTCTATCTTGCCACCCCCCGCTTCGAGGACGCTCTGCCAAGTAGCCTTATACAAGCCGTCAACAACGTCAAGCTTTTCCTCGTATTCAAGCACCACGCACAAGGACTTTATATCGGAAAGAGTCAGCTCTACAGGAGTCACCCCGCTGGATGCAATGAAGTCGCTGATGTCTTCCAACGAGGGAAGGTTGAGCAGATTTTCTACAGGGTACGACATTTGAGCCACCTGCATGCCTCCCTTTTTGAAGCAGTCTGGGTAGGATCGCGATGCCACAAACCTCCATATGACTATGAGAAGCGAATCAATGAAATCTGAATCCAGCTCGCTGTCTGTGAACCACGGGCCACCGGTTACCTCGATGGACGGGGTGAGATGATAGAGCATGTAAATTTTTCGCTGAGGAAACTTGACAGATTTGACGGACTTGATGTATGACTGGCCCTCGAGAGACTTGAGGCATCGCTGCACCACGTGCTGGTGCAGGTTTGTCTTGGCTTTGATTGTCTTGGTCCATATGCCTTCCCTTCCTGCTCCTTCTATGTACGAGTAAACCATGGCTTCGTCGCTGGTCATGTTGCTGATTTTGTTGGACTCTGCCTCTGTGATGGGCTGGAACAGCACCTCTTTCTTCTCCCTGTTTTCGAGAAGCCGGACTATCCCACGGTCCAGCAGCAGCTGGACGTGCTTCATGAGTTCCTGTATCGTGCCTATGTTTACGAGTGACTGTAGCTCTTCCTGCGAGTACGCCGACCGTCCTCCCGCGAGCATCTCTCTGTGCAGCTTTTTCGACACCGCAGAGAGCCCGTCGGGGAGCTCTTTTGACTGCGGTTTTTCCATCTCCCTGTACTCCAGTAAGCTTTTGGGATGAGCAGCAGTGGCGCGGTGGTCTTTGAGCGCGGGCAACAAGGTCTCTGTCTCTCTTCAAAGCCGTCGTCTCTATCACAGGAGTTCGCTAGTAAGGAGAGAGAGAATAAATAGTTTTTTTAGTAGTTTTTTTTTTCTTTATTCTCCTGATCCATACAAGAGGGAACACCACCTAGAGCAAGTGCCCTTTCAACAGCGCAACCGAGGCGTTGAAGAGGCCGCTGTTGCTCCACCTTCCAGTGCCGTGGAAGCGTCCAGACATCAGAACTAAACACGCGTGGCAGGTTGACGTGCAAGGGCCTCTGTATACACTCACTCCCCTTGCGAAGCGGCCGGTAGAATGGCTTTCAGCAGGACCCACAAGACACCCAGAGTGGTGCTTCCGCAGCAGGGCGAGTCCAGCGACGACGAGGCATTGCAGGTGCGGCCAAGGCCATCGGCAGGATCCAGGACCTTCAAGAAGAGGAAGAGACCAGACGAGTTCAAGACCAGCCTTGCGCGCACGCCGCCGCCGCGAAACCACACACACACGCTCGCGGAAGAGCAGGAGGAGGAGGAAGATGAGGAGCCTGGGGTCAGCATTGTGATACGGCGCGGGCCTGCGCAGGGGGCACCCGCAGAAAGAGAACCGCCAAAGGCTGCAGGCGCGCCGACAGAGGCGGCACCAGTGAGTCTTTCTGCGGCGCTAGGGAGGTACGACAGCGGGACTGTTGTGCCCGACTCGTTTCTCGCGCAGGAACTCAAGGACCGCAGGTTTCGAGCGCAGACTAGCGATTTCGACCAGATCAGGCAGCAGCAGCTAGAGGAGGATTACGACTCCGACCACCCGCACCTGACGGTGGGTAAAGACGACGGCCACAGCGATATGGAGGTGGATCTCCACGAGCGCCTGGCGGACAGCCGGCTAGCCCTGAGCGCCCAGGAGCTGCGGGTCGAGGAGTTTTTGAAGCGGGAGGAGATCGAGGAGGCCCTTTACCAGGCGCAGACAGACTCAGACACAAACATGTCGGAAGACGTGATCGGCCAGGAGAACCTGGACAGTGTGCGGACCCAAAGCAAGGCGAAAAAAACGAGCAGGTCTCCCAAGATCCAGGAACCACCGGAGTTTTCCGCGGCTATGGAGCGACTGCGCGAGAAGCTGCGCGCGCTCAGGCAGCTACAGGCGAAATACGACGACCAGCAGAGCGCTCTCACTAGTCAGCTCCAGAAGTCAGAGGAGCAGAAACAGCACGTTCTGAGCCGACTCTCCCAGCTCGTGTGAGGCCCAGGCAGCGCAAAACCGTTGCGATCGGTTTCCCAGTTGAGACGACTATGCGATGTTTCTGACGTGGGGGAAGGTGCTGGGCAGAAGAAGAAGGGAAAGAAAAAAAAAAGTTCAAGTTAGTAATTTTCCGATGACTATTCCAAAGATCTCAAGTATAAATTCAATTTGGATAGACCCGCATATGGCGGAGCGTTTTCTTTCTAAAGCGAGGGGAGAATCCATAACATGGCACCTGGCTGCTTCATCAGATCATTTTCGACGTGTTCTGCAAGAATGTCCTCTTCCATTAGACACCTGGTGTCTATCTCCGAGCTCTCGACTGCCGAGTTCAAGTCTCTGGTGACCAGAGCGCAGCACCACAAGGCTCTGTTCAAATCTGGTGCGAAGCCGGAACCAGAGATCGCACAGGCCCTGCAAGGCCGGCTCATAGCGATGCTTTTCACGAAACGCTCAACCAGAACTCGTATCTCAACCGAGGGAGCCGTCGCTTACTTTGGGGGCCAGCCAATGTTCCTTGGTAAGGACGACATCCAGCTCGGCGTGAATGAGTCTCTATATGACACCACGAAGGTGATCTCCTCCATGACATCTGGAATATTTGCGCGGGTGAATGCTCACTCCGATATCCAGGAGCTGTGCAAGCACTCGACTGTGCCCATCATAAATTCTCTGTGTGACACCTACCACCCACTCCAGGCGATCTGTGATTTGCTGACGATCGAAGAGAGTTTCGAAGACACCAAGGGCCTTAAACTTGCTTGGATTGGAGATGCGAACAACGTGATCAACGACCTTGCCATTGCCGCTCTCCGTTTTGGCATTAATGTGGCGATTGCCACGCCCCAGGGTATAGAGGTTAGCTCTCACATTGTAGAAAAGGCTACGGAGATTACAGTTGAGACAGGTGCCACACTCGAGGTCTCGCACTCTCCAAAAGAGGCAGCCACGGGTGCAAATATCCTTGTGACAGATACGTTTGTCTCGATGGGAGAAGAAGCACAGACAAAACTCAAGCTGCAGCAGTTCTCCGGGTTCCAGATTAGCTCGGAGCTGACTTCTCTTGCCGCTCCCAACTGGAAATTCATGCATTGCCTTCCTCGACACAAGGAGGAAGTGACAGATGAGGTATTCTACAGTGCGAATTCCGTTGTGTTCCCGGAGGCCGAGAACAGACTATATGCTGCGATCGCAGTCATCGAGGCCTTTATCATCAATCGGGGGAAGTTCTTGTAGGTGTCTTTACATCACTAAATAGCTGTACAGTCTCCTCAACAGAGGGAACATTGCTCACCAATGTAGGGTACCTGTTGTGAAGCGTGCGTGCGATGGTATGCGCGTTCCTGACTGTGCAATCCGGCGCGCGGCGCAGCTCCAGGTTGATCACACAGTCGAACATCGAGTCGGGGTCTGTCTCTGCATCAAGTCGCTCCAGGTTTTTCAGAAAGAACCTGAGTATCCTCGTGACATGCGCGGGCCCTTGCGATGCTGCCTTGATGGTTTGGTGGCTGTCGCCCCGCTCGAGGATGCGTTCTCTGCATATGCGCATGATGGTCTCCCCGGACAGAGAGTTTGGCAGAAAGTTGAGAGCGACAAACTTGAGCGGCTGGGCGGGCCCGGCAGCATCAGCAAGCAGGCTCACGATCTGCTTTCTGTCGGCCCTCTTCACGTTGTTCTTGTCGAGAACGACGACGCTGTTTGCGGACAGCCCTGCGGCTGCCCTCCTTATGAGCGCCGCTTTTCCTTTCGACCTGATATCGTCGTTCTGGAGATGGAGCCAGCCGTAGTAGCGACCGAGCATTTTAAATGTGGACGTCTTCCCGCAGCCGGCGACGCCGATCGGGACCAGCACAAGCTTCGAGGCGGTTCCCGGGTCGGGCATTGGGTCCAACGGAGGAAGGCCGCGTGCGCTTCCTCTTCTTGCAAGGCTGCCAGCCAGCCATCTATCTATATCTACCTATCTGTATCTGCCCCGAGCAGCAGGAAGTGGGTGGTGGACCCACACCTTTACACCAGACGTAGTTATTTTTTTTTCTTACCCCTGAATGTATGCTGTGCTCGCTATACACAGTGTGCGTATGTATATAAATATATAGCAAAACCATGCAAAAGCTGGCAAAGTGTGTATGCCGAGGGCTGTGTGTACCAGGCTGGAGCTCGAGACAGCTGGACCACACTGCGCTTGCTGTTTAGTGCATCAGCAGGTTGCAATGCCCGTGAGCGCCTCGGCCCTTGCGAGGGTGCAGGAGTTGATAAGGGGCGAGGAGGAGCTTGCGCTAATTGACGCGTTGAAGGAAGACATGGCCAAGGAGAAAGTGTCGATTGGGTCGCAGCTCAACATCGAGTGCGAGAAGCAGGTCTCCAGCATCACCACGGTTTTCGACGGCCTGCAATCGTCGAGCAAGCTGCTGAAGAGCCTCAAGGAGAACCTGAACAAGATCGAGGACCTCAAGAACAGCTCTATCTCGGGAATCAACCAGTACGATCTGTTCGACAAGTCCTCGGTGCTCTACTCCAACTTTTGCAAAGTCGAGTCCACGTACAACGACTTTTTGCAACTTGGCAGACAGATAAAGGCGCTTGACTCCTTGCTGGAGCAGGAGTCGCCAGAGGATGACTACTTCCCCGAGACCTCGGACGGCCAGAACCTGCTGCTGATCCACTACCAGATCAACAAGCTCCGAGACTTCAAGGACCAATTGATGGACATGGCTGAAGGCGGGAGCGAGGAGCTGCGGCTAATTGTTGTGAAGGCGTTTGCGCGCCTCGACAAGCTTGTCGAGAAGTTTGACAGGCTCCTGAAGCTTGTGGTGGATAACTTTATAAACATCATAGGCTGCTCTAACTTTGGGCTGATCATCACGCTAGTGAAAATTATCGAGTACGAGGAGAAGGAGGACCTGCGGCTGAAGATAGTCAATCGCATGGTTCACGAGAATAGAACCAGTTTCAAAAAGTCCGAGGACGAAGGAACGGCCAAATTAAAGAGCTACGTTAGCAGAACGAAGCCTAGAAACTACATGCAGAAGTTTGAGACTGACCTGCAGGAATCCATTCAGTCCAGTTTCAACGCTACTGCACAATCTGTTGGAACGTCAGAAATCTTGCAAATCGTGGACGATAACTACTACGAGATCCTAGAGGCGTACAAAGTTGGCATTGAGCGGTGCTTTCCTGCCCAGTGGAACTTCTTTTTCAAAGTTTTGAGCTGGAACCAAGCGAGTTTGCACAAATTGCTGATGGGTGTTCTGAATAACAAGGAGCTCCCAACCAACTTTGTGGTTCACTGCCTGACGTTTGAGTACAACAACAGAACAATTCTCAAGGAAAAATTTGGCATTTCTAAGAAGAACCTCGATATGGTGGCGCTCTTGTCCAAGGAGCAGAAAAATGACCTACTCAACGAGTTCCTACAGTTCAACATAGTGAAAACAAAAGAATGGATAGATAACGCACTCAAGCCAGCAATGCAGCTGTTTGAAACAAAGTCGAAAGAACCGCCAGACACACCAGACGAGCAGATTGGCATAGAGACCGCTCAGGTTGTGATTGAGATATTTCGATCGAACGTCAGTGCCCTAATGGAGGCCGGCGATAGTCCCATCCTAGTGAAATACCTGTCATTTTTCAGCAATGAGATACTGAAACTCTACCATGATAGATGGCTGAGCATATTGAGACAGGAGAGCCAGAAGTGGTTGTCCGCCAGTACTCAGGAGGCTGAGGAAAGCGCCGGATGGCTTCCACGGTACGTCACTATTTTGGCCAATGACTGCGTGAAGCTGGTAAACGGGCTGGAGCTGCAGTTTGCTGAGATTGAGCAGATGCTCCACGTGAAGTTTCACGGCGAGCTACGAGCGATCCTGAACCAAGGGTCTGAGTATCCGATCAACCTGGGTACATCGTGCTTAACTGAGTTGAATGAGTTTGTTGTGCTAGAGTACAAGACGTTTATGGAGGAGGTTTTCTCGAAGCGGTGGTATAAGAGCAGCGAGATGGTTACAAACTCGCTGGAGGTTGTTGACTCGTATGTCGTTCCGCTGAAGCAGTTCCTTGACCGCGAGCTGTTTGTGTCGCTGTTTGAGCTGGTTTTTGAGAGCTACCTGGTCCACTACCTGGAGGCGTTGAACTACCGGCACAAACTCGACTTTGGCAAGTTTGAAGCTACTGTGGAGAGAGATGGCCACTTGATCAGCGCGAAGTTTTCGGAGTACACGGATGGGGACGATACTGCTTTTATTGAGCAGCACATGTTCATTTTCGACATTGTGATATTTTTGGTGAACTTTGAAGCTGAGGCGGACTACGCCAAGGCGTGGAGCAGCTATCTGGAGACATTCAATGATCTGCCTGTGGGTTTCCTGAAGGCCGTACTGGAGTGCAAGCGCATGAAGGACTCCAAGATCAAGCCCATCATCAATGAATGCACGCAAATATCGCGCCAATTCCACGAGGCTAACGCGTCCCTGGCTGCGACCTTTATGTGTAAATTCAAGTACCGCCCGCAATAGAGAGAGAGAGATGACTCATCCTATATGGATACATACAACCGAGAGGATAATGAGTAGTCGCTCGCCCAGCTTGTACTTGACGGTGATCATGCCGTCTGTGTTCTTGTCCCAGAGCGAGCCGAAGGCGCTGTCGACCTGGTTCTTTGCCGGCTCGCACGCCTTCACCGTGTAGAGGTTCACGAGGTACTTGAACTTGGACGACTTCTTTGCGAGCTTGGCGAGCAGCGAGTTGATGAACTTGTCTGCCTCGAGGGCGACGTCTGGTTCTGCTGCTGCTGCTGCTGCTGCTGCGAACTGCTCGAGCTCTGCCTGGAGCTCTGCCTGCGTCGCTGGCTTCGGTGGTGTTAGTGGTGTGCTGCTCGGTCGTTGTGGGGGGACTTACGAGGTGCTCGGCGTTGATGTTGCTCTGGGAGACTGTCACCGGTTCCTGTGCCATTGTGGTGCCTGCTGACCAAGCGGAAGAGGGAGGTTAGAGGGGGTTGCGATGCAAGAGGAGAGAGAGCCGGCTTCTTGTAAGTGCGCGCGCGCGCGCACTGCAGAGACAGGGCAAGGAGGCAGGAAAGGGGGGCAAAGAAGCGACGCGACGCGACGCGCCGCCCCACGTCGATCGACGGCAGGCCGCCGCACACGCACACGCGGGCGGGCGCAGCCATACATACAGACAGCCTGCCCGTTTTCGTACTCTACCGGTTGCGGTCATATCTAGCAGAAAGCACCGTTTCCCGTCCGATCAACTGTAGTTAAGCTGCTAAGAGCCTGACCGAGTAGTGTAGTGGGAGACCATACGCGAAACTCAGGTGCTGCAATCTTCTCTTTTTTTCGGTTTCCCAAAGGGGGCAAGAGCCTGCTGACGTAACAGAGCTGCGGAGACAGGCGTAGGCACTGACGTAAGCAGCAGGAAAGGTGTCTCCTGCTGTTGCTGCCCTTTTTTTTTTTTGGCAGCGAGCGCTGTCTACGATATTGCGGCACGTGCGTGCGCTGATTGAGGCGGGCAGATAAAGGCAGCGAGCGGTGGCTCATAAAAGCGCAGCGTCGCCGTTCCGCTGTGCTGTCTGCCACGACAAGCAGCGAGAAGCAACGAGCAGCAGCAGCAGCAGCAACGAGCAGCAAAAGCAGCACGCAGCACGCGACGCGACGCGACCATGTCCTCCGCGCCGCTACTACAGAAAGGTGAGTGCGCTACAGACCGGAGCGCGGCGAACACCGCCCCGCCAGCTCTTCGCCAGCTCCCCGCAAGCACGGCATACTGACACGGCACACTGACACGGCACAGCCCCGGGCAAGCGCATCGCCCTCCCGACACGGGTCGAGCCCAAGGTGTTCTTCGCGAACGAGCGCACGTTCCTCTCGTGGCTCAACTTCACCGTAATCCTCGGCTCGCTCGCGGTCGGGCTGCTCAACTTCGGCGACCGCGTGGGGCGCATCTCGGCGTCGCTCTTCACGCTCATCGCCATGGGCACCATGATGTACGCGCTCGTCACGTACCACTGGCGCGCCAGCGCGATCCGCCGCCGCGGCTCCGGCCCCTACGACGACCGCTTCGGCCCGACCATGCTGTGCTTCTTCCTGCTCATCGCCGTCATTGTCAACTTCGCCCTGAGAATCAAGGCCTAGCCTAGCGCAGCGCAGTGCAGCGCAGCACAGCTTAGCATAGTTTCTACGTACACAGCCCAACAACCAGCACCCCGATGCCCTGTAGTAGCCTTACCTTAGCCCCTCCCCTTCTGCCCCTTTGCACACACTCACTCACACACAGTACGCCAGCCTGCCAGCCCCACGCTCACTGCACCCCCTGTGACTGCGCTTTCTGCTCCTTCCCAATGGGGAAACTACCTGCCCCCCCCCGCATCCTCAGCCACTGCGGCAAGCAGAGGGGCGGAACGAAAACTGCGGGCGGCCACCGAGAAAACTCCACCCGCACACCACGTAGACCGGGTAACACCTACCTTCCCCCCCCTTTTTTTTCCTCCTCCCCCCCACACACAGCGTGAGACAAATTTTTCACCTTTGGGCAAGAGGTGAAAGAAAGTAGAAAAAGAGAACCACCACTGCAAACACCTCTCTCTCTGCTCCGTTCACGTTCGCCAGCCTCTCTCGCAGTTCAGTCACAGCAGAACACCACCACCATGTCTGACGCTATCACCATCAGAACCAGAAAGGTCATCTCAAACCCGCTTCTCAACAGAAGACAGTTTGTGATCGACGTCATCCACCCAAACAGAGCCAACGTCTCCAAGGATGACATCAGAGAACAGCTCTCTGCCCTATACAAGATCGAGAAGGACGCCGTCTCCGTGTTTGGCTTCAGAACCCAGTACGGTGGAGGAAAGTCCACCGGCTTCGGCCTTGCCTACAACTCTGTCGCTGACGCCAAGAAGTTTGAGCCAGCCTACAGACTCGTCAGATACGGCCTAGCCACCAAGGTCGAGAAGGCCTCGAGACAGCAGAGAAAACAGAAGAAGAACAGAGGAAAGAAGGTCTTCGGTACCGAACAGAAGGCTGCTAAGAAGGCCGCTAAGAGAGCCGCCGAATAGACGCACTCCTCACCTACTACTAATTCTCATTTTATCAAGGGTTGTTTATAGTGGAATAAAAAAACACATATACACAAATACTTCAGTGGGTTGCACACCTGCAGCGCCCCCCTCTTATCTCTAACCACACACACACCCAGGCGTCTCCACCTTGTAGAGCTCTCGCCCGCTACTTGAGTCCCTTCTTGTCCTTCAGAAGCTTCACCTGCTCCTCCAGAGACTTGAGCTCTGCCTGCAGAGACGCGAGATCGTGGTTCAGCCGGTTCTTCTCCGTGTGGATGTTCTGCTTCCACTGCTTGAACCTCTGGTCCTCGCTTCTCAGCTGCTCCGCAAAGTACCTCTTGATGCGCTTCTCCTCCTCAACGAATCGAGGGTTCGACGAGAGCCGGTCGAGCTTCTTCTCAGTAGACTCCTCGCCGCTCCCGTTCTCCTGCATCTTGAGCGTTCTCGAGGTCTCGTAGTGCAGCTCCTGCGTCGACAAAATCAGGTCCAGCATGTTGGTTCTGAGCAGCAGACTTCTGAGCTTGCGGAAGTCGCAGTGCTGGTCGCTCTCAACATCAACGAACCCCCACGGGTATTTTCTTCCCTTGATAAAAGTGCCGTCCACCTCAACCTCGTCCTCGGAGCCAATGATGGCAAAAGGCATCGACTCAATCAGCTGCTTCGCGTGCTCACAGGCAGCAGGGTCGTCAAACTCAATAGGCGGAGAGTAGATCCGGATGTCCTGGACCTCGATGATTTCCCTGATTCTCTTCTTAAACTCCAGCATCTCGTTCGGGGTCAGGGTATCTGCCTTGGCGATCACAGGAATCAGGTTCGCCCTGGTGCCGATTCTCTTCATCACCTCAATGTCTAGGGGTTTCAACGTGTGGCCGGTCGGTCTGATAAAGTAGAGGCAGGCATGCACTCTCAAATCGTTCATGCTGGATCTTAGCGGCTGGGTCTCCTGCTTGAGATACGAGTTGTTCTGGTCCTCTATGAAGTCAATCACCGGCTGCCACGAGTCCCTGTTGTTGATGTTGTCGCCGAGGCCTGGGGTGTCCACGATATTGAGTCTGAGCTTGAAGTTCTTCTCCTCGAGCTCTGCACGCACTATCTCCACCTCTACGGTCTTCTTGATGGGTTTGTTGAATCTGTTGCGCTGCTCCTGGTGCTGCTTGAGCGTGGTCTGGAACAGCGTGTTGATGAACGTTGTCTTGCCCAGCCCCGACTCACCAGCGAGCATTATGGTGAAGGCCGCGCCCTCATTGGACACGATTTTGTATCTAAACGGGGCACCCGTCCGTATGTTAGTATATGTGTGCGTTGTTTCCTCCGTTTGCGCGAGCGCAACTTACCTTTGGTTTGGGAGGTTGGCAATCCCAACGGGTTCAAAAGCCACTTGTGCCATCGCGTGCAACAAAACCTCGCCTTATGAGTGTCGTTCCGCAGGATCAGGCTGTTCTCTCGCCCAGCGATGCTCTTTGCTGCACGTAAAAGCGTTGGTAGACGCGTTAGCTTGTCTTTGGCACAGGGTTGACGGACTTTTCTTTTTTAGGTACGAGAAGAAAAAACAACACACACACACACACGCACGCACCCCAACACCAGCCAAACGCTAATTGGCACGTGCACGGCTTTTGGCAGAGAATACAGAAAGCTCAGCTACCCGGACACTTTAGCTCTGTGAGCGAGTGAGCGAGTGACTTGACAGATGAGCCCGTGAGCGGTTCCTTTGGCAAAGTGAAGTGACGCTCTCACCAGGTGCGGCTCTCTTCCGTCCCCCCTCCATCCCCCCTCCGTCTAGCCGCTGCAGCATGCCCGTCAAGAAGGCGCTCACACCGTACCTCAGACAGCTGGTCGCTGACCCCCCTTCGCTGACCCCGGAAGACTTCGCCAGTGCGCTCAAGCTCATCTTCTCGGGCGAGGCCAACGACATAGAGAGTTCGGCGTTCCTCACGGCCATCAAACTCCGCGGGTACGAGTTTGAGGCCGAGTACATCGCACAGGCCGTCGTGACCATCCTGCAGTTCTCGGACCTCATCCCGTCCCACACAGTCGACCCCCACGGCTATGTGGACGTCGTCGGGACAGGAGGCGACTCCCAAAACACCTTCAACGTCTCCACCTCCGCAGCTATCATTGCCGCAGGCATAGGGCTCCGCGTGTGCAAGCACGGCGGCAAGGCCTCCACGTCGGCGTCGGGCGCGGGTGATCTCATGTCGAAGCTGGGCGTGGACCTCACCAAAGTCCACTCCAAAACCGTGCCGAGCATCGTCTCGTCGTCCAAGCTCTGCTTTCTCTTTGCCCCTGCCTTCCACCACGGAATGGCCAAGGTGGTGAACATCCGGGCCAGTCTGGGCGTACCGACGATATTCAACATCCTAGGGCCCCTGCTTAATCCCATCCCGATCAAGGCTAGAATCCTCGGCGTATACACCGAGAAGCTGGGGAGAACCTACTGCGAGGCCGCCGTGCGGCTAGACAAGCTCAGTGGCAGACAGCCGGCGGAGACAATGGTGGTCTGGGGTGAGGTGGGGCTGGACGAGATCGCGCCGTGCGGCCGGACCAAGGTCTGGAGATACAGTGCTGAAACCGACGCTATCGAGGAGTTCAGCCTGCACCCGAGCGACTTTGGGCTTCCTGAGCACTCGCTCGACCTTGTGCGCTCGGGGACGCCGGGCGAGAACGCTGCTCTGCTGAAGCGCATCATTGCAGGCGAGCTTGACGTTGCGGCGGGCAAGAACGCTCTGATCGACTACATTTTGATGAACACCGGCGCGGTGGCAGTTGTCGGGGGCGCTGCTGCGAGCTGGAAGGACGGCGTGCAGATGGCAAGAGACAGCATCGTCTCAGGGAAGGCTGAGGCGGCGCTCGACGGCTTCCTCCAGGCGATCGAGTCTGCCCACACCACCAGCGCGACGCTTACCTAAGCGCTTCTTGATTCAAGACTCGGTTTTTATTAACGCGTTTTCTCTCGATATAGTGTGGTGGGAGGCGGGTCGGTCCCCGGTCCCCGGTCCCTCTAAAGGGAGACAGACAAAGAGACATAGAGCAAAAAAAAATTATTAAAAGCTGTGTTGCAACTTATGTAAACAATAACACTCACGTTCGAACGTCCTGGTTAGGCAGAGAGGTTTGGTGAGTGGACCGCTCTTTGCAACGTCTGACCAGTGCAAAGGAGTGCGCGAGCGAGCGAGTGAGCGAGTGAGTGAGCACAGCGTGCAGTCTTTGTGCGGACGTGGTCTTCCTTAATCTTGTTGCCGCCGAGGGGAGACGAGTGCCAGACGCCAAAGTGTTTCAAAAAGAAGCGCGATGTTTGGCTCGAACCGACAGCTCATCAGCACGCCCAAGGCCGGCCGGCACGGCAACAGCCGAGGCGGTAGCAGCGGGCTGGAGTTCACGCCGATCGGGGCCCCGCGCAGAAGCGGCCTCTCGCTAGACCAGTCTTTCCCCATGCTCCAGCGCAACCTGGCCTCAAGAACGAACGCGGACGCGCCGCCGCCGCTGAGACCCTCGTCCGCGACGTCCTCATTCGAGTTCGCGTACGACCCGCTCGATGAGGACAAGATGGGGCAACGAGTGTTCAAGGGGGCTGACATCCTGCCGGAGTTCTCCGACGACGACGATGCGAACGTCCACAGAGAGGCCTTTTTGAAGAACGGCTCGAACCCGCTTCGCAAACAACAGGACCTTGTGAACAACCTCAAGCGCGACAACCTGAACTTGCGCGTCGAACTCAGCACGCTGAGGCGACTGCTCGAGGGCCAGCCAAAGGACAAGCTCGAACTTATCGACAACAACATACAGCTCAGTAAGGAAATTGTGAACCTCAAGGAACATGTCAACGCCCTGCGCGGCGACGCTGTCCAAAAGGAGAACATTAGTCCCGTGCATTCTTCAAAAGCAGCAGAGCAGCTGGAGCACTACCGCTCGCGAATTGACCTGTTGGTGCAGGAGACTGAGCGGCTGCGAGAGAACAGCGCGAAAGCAGAGCAAGCTAGGGCCAGCATTGAGCAGGCTAATGACGAACTTCAGCGGGAGGTTGAGGAGCTCGAGCGCCATTTTGACGAGCGCACACGCAAAGACAATGACTATGAAAACAGGGTCATGGACTTGGAGCAGGAGCTTCATTCGATGACTGACGCAAGAGATCGGTTGGATGAGGAAAATGAGGAGTTAAAATCCACCATCAGGCGCCTTGAGACCGATATCAGTGATTTCAAGGACGGTGCCAGCCGCAACCGCGAACAATCCGCTGATAAACTAGATGAGCTGTCAAGGAAGTTGAGTGATCGCAACAGGACTGTGGAGCAACTTGAGACCAGAATTTTGGAGCAAAAGAGAACAATAGCTTCTCAGGAACGAATAATCGAAAACATGGATTCTGGTAACAAGGAGTTTGAGGATGAGCTGAAATCTAGAACCAGACGTCTTGAAAGGGCAAATGAAGCCCTTCAGACAGATGCGAATGTGCTTGTGAAAGAAAATGATGATTTGCGTAGAAAGCTTGACGGTATGAAGTTGAAAATAGATAGCAAGGATGACGAATTATTGAATCTCAAGGCCAAGAATGAAGAGTTATATGCCACCTTGGAGCGCCCAGGCTCTCAAATTGTCAACGATTCGTATATACAGGGCATAGAGAACGACCGGTCAGAACTTTCTGATACTCTCATAGAAATGAGCAAGAAACTTAAGGCCAGGGAGCAACAAATTGACAGGCTTGAGCACCAGTTGGAGGACAAAGAAAGCGAAATTTTGAATCTGTCCCGCAGACCGCAGCCTAGTGAACATTTTTCGACAACAAAATCATCCGTGCCTGATGATGTGGAATCGTTGCGCGCCCAGTTGGTAGATCAGCGAGTCAGGTTTGAAACAGAATTACATGAGCTTCGCTCCAGATACTCTGAGGAGAAATCTGAGTTATACGCTGCAATTGACGAACTAACAGATAAGAGGAACGATCTTATCGAAGATTATGAGGCTCTTCAACTAGAATATAAACGTCTTGAAAGGCAATCTAATGTACTTCAACAACAGGACAATTATGAATCTGAGATAAATGATCTGGAGCAGGACTTCAAGAAACTCTCTGTTAAGTACAAAATGGTTTGTGACCAGCTGGATTCCAGCCAGGAGGACACAAATATAGTTATTCAGAGGCTGAAGCGGGAACTTGAGTCAAAAGAAATTGAATCTTCCAAGCTGCATTCACAGATAGGTGATCTACTAGATAAACTCAAGGAATCATCTGCTCTTGAGGAAAGAGAGAGGGCAGCTCACTCCAAACGCGTATCGGAGCTTGTGAGCAACAATGTACAATTGGAGGAGAAAAATCGCCTTGCCCAGCTTGACAGCAGTCGGTTGCAACGTGAGCTTGAGGCATTAAAGAGGGACCACTTAACTGTTGATGAGCATAATACTTCTGAGTTGGAAGGAATCCATAAGAGTAACAAGTCGCTGGTTATGGAGTTGCAGAAAGCGAGAAGGGAGTTAGATCACTGCAAATGGGATTTAGACGAAATGAATAGAGAAAAAAGAGAGCTACTCAATTCCATCAATTCGCTGGATGAAGAGCAGGAGAGAATCAGCAAGGAGAATTTGCGGCTGAACGAGGAACTCAATTTGCTAAAAGAGAAGGTTATCAGCGAACGCCCACAACATTCGAAGCAGGACTTGGAGCTTCAGGTGGAGTCTAAGAACCTGGAGATCAAAAATTTAGTTAACGATTACAACCAGATGAAGGATGATTTGATATCGAGGTATGAGAAGTTGAGGAATGAGAAGAACGTGATTCTGCAAAAAGTCGATGAGTTAGAGGACCGACTGGAAAGAGCCAAGATTGCCGAAGAGCTGCTGCTAAAGAGGCAGCAAGATTACCCTGTTTATCCGATGACGCCGAAAACCCCATCTAAAACACGGGGCAGTACACAGGATAGTTCAGAGAGTGATAGAAGCGAGATTGAAAAGCTTTTAGCGCAAAAGAGGTTGTTCCGTCTGAAGTTGCAAAACTACAAAGACCGCAATTCTGACCTGAAGTTCATCAACGCGTTTTTAGAGCACCAGGTTGATACTAAGGACAAGCTGCTACAGAGCAGCATCCTGACATTGGAAGGCGCCAACAAGAGTTGGGGGGATGCGTACGCTCGGAGCCTGAGGCCCAAGAGCCTCAAGTCTGTGGCTCTGACTGTGCTGGCCGCTGTACGGTTACGGAATCGGCTCAAGCAGCTGAGATCAAGAAGTGCGGAAGAAGCGTCGATTAAAAAGGAGCTGATTGCTCACAGACCGGGGCTCTTCTAGTGTACATTAGACGTGTGTAAAACGATAGGACTCTAAGTAATATCATGTAGCGACCGTGCTACTTTTTAAACTTCTTTGTATGCGACTCTAGCCTGGCTTCCACGTCGAGCAGTCGGTCTTTAAACTGCCTGGCTATGATGTTGAGTTGCTCCAGCTTCTCTATTTCCATGTTCAGCAGCTTACAGTCCTCGAGTAAGTCGCGGACTCTGGACATATTCGACCTGGCTGTGGCTATATCGAAAGCATAGTTCCCATTTGTGTGGAGGATGTTTGCCTCCACTCGCTCGCCAAGCTGCTTTGAGTGGTCCTGGATTTTGTACATGAGGTAGTCAAAGACGAGAGCGAGCTCTTTTACTTTCAAGGGGTCGTCGTCGTCTTCATCGTTGTCGTTGCCGTTGTCGTTGTCGTCGCCGTCGCTGGTGTTATCAATCTTGCTGTGTTCGGTGACTGGCTCGGTCGCGCGCCCTGTGACCGAGCGTTCCAGCGTGTCCGGCTCAGGGCTGTTGCGAGGCCCCGCGTCGGAGCTCAAGAGCGTGTACTGGTCTGTGACCGAGGACGACGGCCGGATGGTGGACTCGCCGGTGTGCACAGTTATCTGGGATCCCTGGTCGTCCATTTCTCGCTCGTGCGGCGTCCCCGCTGTGGCTTGCTGAGGACGTCTCGTTCACTCTGTGTGTGCACATACACTGTCAGATGCAGAGAGCTCTTCCAGGGTGCAAGAAGAACGTGGAGCACAAAGTGTAGAGAAAAACCGAGACCGAAAAATCAGTCACGTGGACAAATCACGTGACAACAAAAAGTAACATCCAGTTTGTTTGCTTAGATTCCCTCGTTAAGTGAGGCGGTGAGTGGGGGAGGGGCAGAAGGAACAGGGAAATATGGGATCCACTTTAGAGGGGTGGGAGGCCGCGAAGGGGAGAGCCACGAGACAGGCCGGAGGGTGTAGGTCCGGGGGAACAACAGCCCGGGCTGAGCACGGAGCTGCAGGCTTGTTTCGGGACACAGAGGACGGTCTTCGGCGGCGGGGCGTTTGGCTGTGCGGGGCCGCCGCTTTGGCCGGCGGTAGGGCTTGTTTGTTTCTTCAATTTTGCGTCATTCACGATTTTTTGGAACTCTATTCTTCATCAATTCTTCTTCATCAGCCCCTCATGCGTTTCTTCAATTCTTCTTCAATTCTTCTTCACCTTACTTTAAAGGGGCAGTAACCCTAATAT
>JAKTPG010000095.1:0-19496 GCA_030557505.1 Ogataea maris | reverse complement strand
CCCCCCCCCCCCCCCCCCCCCCCCCCCCCGCCAAATCTTTTTAGAACGCATTCCGAACAGTTAGCTCTTCGGTGTTGAAAGTGAAAAGAGTGAACCACAAAGCACCAAACGGGAACCATCTCCAAGACACGGGGGCCAATGCAGGGCCGCATGGAGACGCTTCACTCTCATAGACAACGACTTGCCTCCACATGCCAATAATACCGAACCTAAAGCCAAAGCACCAGAGGCTCATTTTGCAGTGCTATCCCTCAAAGAAGCTGTCGTTCAATGATACAAAGCCAAACAACGCTGAATTGAGCTACCTGCTCTTCTACGCATCCACCAGACGCACGAAGCTCGAGAAGGTCTCCAACTTTCTCGTCAAGAAGACCAAGGCTGACGTGTCTCACAACCGAATAGGACACGTAAAAGTGACCCTCTTCATCCTCGAGGAGCTCGTGGAAAAATGCTCCGACGACTTGGGCATAATATCAAGCAACATCATCGCCGTGTTGTGTGACTCCTTGAAGCTCAATGAGATTTCAACGTATCAGCTGGGGCTGCAAGTCTATTCTAAATACTGCCAAAAGATCCAATTATCGCAAAAGCAAATATTCTCGAGCGACCCGGACATGTTGAAACGCTTTCTTTATATCCAAAACTATTATCTTGACCTCAGCACTAAAAACAACTCAGAGGACTGGCTCAGGGTTGCTCTACAGTCCACTTTGAATGTTTCAACTTACATCGACCCTGTTATCAGCAACTCAAGACACATAAGACTCATTGAGAAGTCCATGAACTTGATTGTTAAGTCGCTTGCTGCTAGAGATAACACGAATCTCACACGGATTAAGTCCGCCACCTGTTCTTTGAAACCCGAGGACATATCTGAGAACACCGCTCTGGAAGACATGATTGTGACACTCATGCTCACTTTCTTTGATACAAGCAACAAAAGACAAATTGATTTGTCAACGAAGGCATTAACTAAATATGCATTAGAGAATTCTGCAAACATCAACTGGCTAAATTCTTTGATTGAACTATGCGCTAAAGGAACACATATTGAGCTGCGATACAGGATTGTGTCAATGTTGATTTTGGATCTCACAACAAGCAAAAGCCCAACTGCACGTGAAATCATATGTCGCTTAATATCGAATCTTGTGTCATCAAAAGATGTAAATATGGTGGGCCTTCCAGTAAAGGACGTGTTGAGTGACGTAGTCATGCTACAAAAAGAGGATGTTTTAGTCGATGTCTCATCACTGACTGAACGCTATATTGAAATTGTCAAAAGTCTGGGCACCCACATTTACTACAACAATCAAATAAATGACATGCTTGAGGAAATATTGAGGATATACTATCAGTTAGTGACTACTTCATCGAGCTTTAAGGCGCCGGAGGAAGTTATTAAAATCACGGATTTCATGATTACAGACATGAACATCATTTTGCAAGTGACTCGTGATAACACGTTACTTCATTTCAAAAAGGCTCCGTATCCTATCGGCCTCTTCAATTACCTTTTTTATGCTCTTGATTTTAAAGATATCCCGGACTTTTTCACAGATAAAGACAAAGAGTCTGTTCAGATGAAATGGTTGGTGTTGTTGCAAGATTTCTACACTCATGAGGTTGATAAGCATTTGTATTCCAAACCCAATTATGAAAGCTCTATCATGAACAAAACTGACAACCCTTTACAGTTGCTACTCAACGCGGTTCAGGAAATTTCAAGCAATTCTACACCTAATCTAAATAGATGTGTGCTGGACACCTTACGAAGCATGACGAAATCTTTTGGAATCAACTTCCTAATCACATTTCTGACCTTTTTACCGTCATGGATGACAAACAACAATGATTTCAAAATCAGTATGAGCTGGTTGCTGCTTCTAAGTGTTTCTGAAGTCTTTAAGTTGGAAGAATTAGCTTCAGTGTCCATTGCCAAAATCCGCAAACTACGCAATGACGGTTTGTGGTACGATGCATTTGACTTGCCCGACTTAGGCACAAAGCCGACGATAACTACCGACTCTTATGATATCGCCAGAGGCCATTTGATGCGTATATTGGCCGCTGATCCAATTGTCAAGCTGTGGTTGCATAGATCCGGTTTAGATTCTGACTCTGGTAATTCTCCTGTGTTTTCGAGAAATCCCCCAAAGCTCGTGTTTACTCGCTCCACAACTGCCACGAACTCGATTCTCAACAATACTTCGTCGTCGTCTTCATTAGCCCCGGATGGTGTACTACCTTATTCAAAATCTGCGACTGCTTCTATCACAAGATTCTCAATTCTTGACTCTCCGGCTCGGTCGGTGAGTTCGTCGAGAATAAACACAAGTTCTATTCACCTTCGAGAGCTTCGCTCGATCATTTCGGGAAATACCAGCAGCTTTTCCTATCCATCCAGCCTTGTAAATTCCCCGAGAGCTAGTGCTCCTAACTCAGGGTCATCCGATATTAGATCAGGGTACAAGAAAAGCGGTTTGGCTTATTGCATTGAAAATTTAGGTTTGAGCGATGATGACGATGATGACGAGGAGAGCACCACTGCTTCTGCCGTGAATTCTCTAGGAGACCACCCGCAGAACGGGAAGGCTGTTATGGTGTAAACAGATGTGTCAAGTTGACTGTGAGTGTAAATATGTGGATACAAAATTAGTTGGCGTGATAGAGCTTCACTGTAAACATTATAACATTTAGGGATACATACATCTCAAATTCGTACATACAGTAACTGGCAAACCATATCACTGTTGGCTGTATCTGTGATGATAGCAGGAGGTGAAAGCGGATGCCCTTTAATCCTCGTCACTTGCGATCGCTTCGTCGTCGTCGTTCAAGGCATCAAAAGCATTGAATTTTGAAACTTGTGACAGCGCAATGGTATCTCTCGCGTCAGTGCTGGCCTTTCCTGACGAGATCTTGGAACTGCTCGTCTTGACTTTCATTGTGTGTTGCTTGACCTCCACTTTCTCTTCACTTGCAGACGTCTTTTTTGCCTTGGGTGCGACGAAAGACGTCCATCCGTCCTCGTCGGTGAGCTTGGTCTCTTTGATCGGCTTCTTTTTCTTGTGGCCGCTGAATGATTTTCTGCGTGGGTGCTGGAGTTCATCGAACTCCCTGAGGGCCTCTTTCACCTCGGCTATCGACTGCACGAACGTACTGAGGTCAACACCATCTGGAAGCACACCTTTGGACTCAAATTGAAACAACTCTTCTTCTGTGTAGCGCTGAACCATGCTCTCTGTATGTGTTCTGGTGTGTGTTTTTTCTCGGCCTAGGCTGGTCGATATGTCTGCAGAGCTGCAACTGCGAGCTTGAAGAATTATATTCACGCTACTACGGCACAGTGAGTGTCTCAATCGCAACTGTATTCGTTTACCATAAAAGTGTGTGTTTAGCCAGAAAACACATATATTACACACGACTCAAGTCTTTCACCAAAAATCGACCGCTTTCCTAAAAAAATTTTCACGTCTTTCGCTATAATCGACGCGTCGATTATGCAAGATTGAATTTTTTTTTCACCTTTCCTCCTTCCCCTGTATTAATCTTTTATCCATTCTTCCTCTTCACTTTATCGCACTAAGCACAGAGATCGATCATATAGGCAAGCAAACGAGCCACGGCAAAACGGAACTCATCAAGATGGTCAAGAGTCTCACGAAAGTCTCCAAGAAGCTGAGAGACAGTAAAACAACGCTGCATCCCAAGGGCCGCAAGGCAAGACTGCTGTCGCGCGCTTCGCTCCGGGAAGATAAGCTCAAGAAACAAAAGTCAGTGTTTGCTTCAAGAAAAGCCGGCGAGCTCGAAATCGTTGGCTATCTGCAAGACGCCCTTCTGGAAAGCGGACCTTACAGCGATAGATCTGCGCTCGACGCTGTAGAAATCAAGCAGCTCATTGAATCGTTCATCTCGCGCCAGGATGAAGAGCTGGACGAACTCAGGGAACAGCGAAGACCCGGAAGACCAGCTTCTAAACGACAGGAACTGCTAGAACAGACAAAAAAGAAGGAGCAACACATATACCAAACCGGCTGGAGTGTACCTGATCTCACAGAGGAAGAGAACGTCGCATCGCTCCGAAAGTGGAAAGGAGATCGCGGAGGACTGACAGCCATCAAGTTTTTTGTCGTGAAGCAAGATCCCGCTCTCTAGATAGTAATACATCGCGTTCCTGCAGCATTTGCATTTCCTCGGCACTGACCAAAAAGCTCAGCAGAAGCATCACTAGGAACACACCGCCAACAACAGAGAGAGACTGCCGAACCAGACGATACACTTGTGTCATTGTTTTACGACCGAAAACGAGCTGACCCGCATCGCCGTCTAAAAGCACCCAGCCTTTGCCTATTAGTTTGTTTATGTGTTTCAGATATGACTCTGGTGATTCAAGATTGACAATGAGGTCAGCACTACTCTTTTTGAGAGTGCTAGGTGAAGATGGTGCGTATTCCTTGACCTTTTGAGTTGATCCATCCTTTGAAAGTAATAAATACGAATATCCTTTCAGTTTTTTATTTGGGTCCGACATTAACTGTAATGAACCCAGGTTCATCTTGTCATTTGGTCTAAAGATGCTTGTGGGGACAATTGTGTGGGGTATGAAAATGGGT
The DNA here is from genome assembly GCA_030557505.1 of Ogataea maris. NCBI lineage: Eukaryota > Fungi > Ascomycota > Pichiomycetes > Pichiales > Pichiaceae > Ogataea > Ogataea maris. The sequence goes on along the minus strand of JAKTPG010000095.1, from coordinate 14,880 downwards.
GTGAAGAAGTTACCACTTTCGAGTGTCCTTGGGTCGCTGCTAAGCTGTTCCTTTGACCATTCAAAGTTCAGCTTTGATCGAAAAAGCATATCCTCTTTGGCATCGTTATCTTGCTTGGCTTCATTGAGGTAGTTTTCAAAGCTATTCTCATTAAATGACTCTCCTGTCTGCCCAATATGAGCTGCCATGCTAAAAGGGTGGTGCGATGGCACAGGGGTTAACTTGGTCATTCTGGACACAGCAAAACTTTCAGGTCCGTTGTGTTTCTGTAGTTTGTTTATTGAAGATAGAAGATCGCGGAAGCTCTGAGGCTTATCCACTTCTTGGATAGCTTCATGTGACGGCTGCTGCTGCTGTTTCTCGTGCAATAGCAGATCGCCAATGGTTTCAGTCTGATCCTGCTCAGTTTGTTTGGGCTCACCTACGGTGTTTTGAGACGCTTCTTCTTCCGCATTATGCACTTTTGGCCTTATATCGATCCTGAGCTGGTCGATGAGGAAATATTCGAAATAGTTTCGATTTCTTTTTAACGTAGAAAGCATGAGGTACATCCTCTCTTTATTGCGAACAGTCCGGTCGTACCTTGCCACTGTCCGGAACTGCTGTAGCTTCGCATCAGCATCCAGCGCTGTACAGTTGAGCATGTAATTCCGCAGGCGCTCCAGCTCGCTCCCGAACTTTCGTACAAAATAAGGATATCCGATAGGCTGTTCCATAAGAGGGCCTTGCGAACGGGGATGCTCTGGCCCGTCTCCTGTCTTATCGCGCGGATCGCTTGCGGTGGCCGGTGCATGTCGCTTCTTTCGAATAGAGGGCGGCTCAAGGTCATAGTCGGTGTCCAGGACATTGGCGTGGGACGCGCACCGCGCCCACACGACATGCAGCTGTGTCTGCCTCGAGGCAGACGTCTGAGGGGCTCCTGCCCTTACGCATGGCGTCCGGGGCGCCGCCTTACGCGGCTTGAACACAAGGGAGATCAGCTGCTTGGAGGCTCTTGGGCCCATCGAGCAGCAACAGTTCCGCATATCTCTGAAACGTCTCGAGCTCGCTGCCTGACAATTGCAGCCAGAAATCGCCTTTCAAGACTTTAGAGAGCGCGCCTGCTCACTTGCTTGTATGACGCTATCTATCGACTTATATGCCCGTTGCCTGTGACAGCTGTAGATTGCGTCTCTTTCCCTGGCTCTACTATATAAAATTAAAAAAACGTCACCGCTCTTTGAATATAAGGGCGTGCAGTAACCAAATCCTCTTCCTCTTACTAAGGGCAGCTCTCTTTATACACTATTTAGTACCTCCCCAATAGATAAGGCGGAATGCTCTCAAAACAGGCCCAGAGCCACAGGTCACAGAGCAAGCCCGGAACGCTGGAGGATGGCACACCAGAGACGCCGAGTGAGAGGGTCGTCAGAATGCCAAAAGGAAGTCGAAACTTGGAAGCACAAGCACAACTTCACGACTTGCGTCTTCCGAAAAGTCCTCTTTTCTTCTTCTTATCCTTCTTCGCTCCGGAAGAACCACTACCGTTCTTGCTCTGCTCTTGGAGCACGTTGGATGCTGTCGTCGGTGCAGGAGTAGGAGAAGGAACCGGGGCAAGGTTCTGCGCAGCAGATACAGCAGCAGCTGACGGGGACCCGGAGAGCTCGCTCCGGTCGTTTTCATCCTCCAGCTGCGGCTGAAGGTCGGGCTCCAAAACAGATCCCCCCCCGCTTCCCTGCGAGGGCGGCTGTTCCAGCGGTTTTCCGTGTCGTGGCTGCTGCAAAATCTGCGGTGGCTGAAACTGCTGCGGCTGTGCTGGCAGCGGCTGCGGTTGCTGCAAAGCTGGAGGCGGGAGTGGCTGCGATGGAGGCGCCTGGTTGAATCCGCCCATGGAAGACAACTGGTAGCTTGATTGTGTGAAATTTGATGCGCCGTATGGAAGAGCATTATCGTTTATTCCAAGCCCGTTTCCCATATGTGTGCGTCTATTCATCTTGTTAAAGCTGGTAGACGAACTCTGTCTCATAGTGTATGCTGAAGCACTTCCGCCGGGATTCATGTTCATGCCCATGTTCATGTTCGGCATCAGAGAGTTCCGCGAAGGACCCGGCATTCCACGAGTGTCATTTCCAAGCGACATGTCACCCACAAGAGCAGCAGACTTTCTGTTCTTGCGAGAAGTAGGCTTGAAAGACCTTCCAGTCTGTGGCTGGGCCTGACCGTAGTAATCCTGTTTCTCGTAACCAGCATGAACCGACTGTGAGCGTCCGTTGCTAAAAGAAGCCATCGATAAATTTTCTTGGGTATATGCTAGTGGAACCGACAATTTGCGGGACTGCGGAGGTCTTTGCTGAAATATTGGTTGACTGCTAGGTAGTCCTTGTGGTGGAAGACCATGAGGAAGCCCTTGCTGTGGTTGATATGTTGGTGATGACGAGCCGTTATTAGCATATCCAGGGTATTGTTGCTGATACTGATAAGACTGGGGCTGAGGGTATTGGCTTTGGGGGCCATATGAGTAATTCGCAGGATGCACTGTCTGTTGGGCTGGCGGCTCGCTTACCTGTGTCTGTCTCTGCAGGTTTCCATATTGATCGTAGCCAGGTGAAACACGGTATCCCTGTGCTGTCTTCTGGCCATGATCCACCGAGCTAGGCTTGGTTTGTTGGACATAACTTTGGCTTGAGGACTGTGGCGACTTCTCAGACAACACATAAGCATGGGCCATTTCTGAAAGCTCCTCCAAATCGCTGTCATATTTCTCTGCAGCAGCATCTCCATTGGGTTTCTGAGTTTGCTGTTGAACGCGGGATTCATGATATACTGTATTGTAGGTCACTGCTGGTCTCGTTGCGGGCATTGCCTCCAGAGTACGTTCAGCTGGCGCCTGTGGCTGTGATGATAAAGCTGCTGATTTTTCCATTCTTGCATTCATCTCCTTGAGCTCCTGCTCTTTGAGAGAAAACTCTGTAACCAAATCATTGTGTTCTTTCTTCAGCTGTCTTATGTCCTTGTCATTCTTGCGGAGCCAGTAGATTGATGTGGGGTGGTCCAATGTAGAGGCATTGTTATTTTGCATTTGAGACATCATTGCGTACAAAAACTCCAGGTAAGGTGTCTTCACCTGATAGTCGTCAGCAATCAGGATCGGCTGCAATAAAATCAGGTCCAGATACAACTCGTTCTGATTGTAAAAGTCATAAACTAGTTTCGGTGCCTCTGAGTAATCCTCGTTGAGCGGTACAACAGGCTGTAGCTGCGACAGCCGCTTCAAAAGAGACTCCTCGCTGTCGTAACTTTTGAAAAGCTTGCACCCCATGGTCTTTATGACAGTGATAACCTCGGAAATAAGTCCGCTGATGAGAGGCTTTGCAAGAATCTCTTGCTGGAGCTGGTCAGGAAATGTTTGCTCAAATATCACCGATAGCGGTTCAATTGCTATCTTAGGCAAAGCAAATTTCCACTGATAGGAGAGGAATTCACAGGGAGTGCTTAATTTGTACACGTCAAGGCCAGCTGTCTCAAAAATGTCTGACAGCCTGTTGATAATACCAATGATGTTGGAGGAGTAGGTAGATGCGGTGCCGCTGCTGCCGACGTAGAGCAAGTCACTCTCCTTCTTGCTATCGCGGACAGAATAATTTTGAAAGCCACTCTGTCTAACATCGTAGTCGCTCATGATCGAGAGAATAGGAACGTCTGCGTCTACCTGCAGGGATATCTTCACAAAGGGCTCTAGGCTCACAAAGTTGGTGGACTCAATTACTATTGTTGGCAGACCAGCAATGGAGATTTGATCTCGCACGATCGCAGAAAGAATGTGCACCAGAGAGGACAGTTCCTGGAGAGAGGTGGCAGAGAGGAAGATGAAGTCTATTTTTGATGTCTTTGACACGCCTGCTCCGAGGTATTCGTCCAGGGAGGCGTAGGTGTTGGCCACCGTGTAGCGCGAGTTTCCAAAGGCCTTGGACGTCCAGAGGAAGGTTCCTGTCGTGTTTGGGGGTGTGGCGCCAAAGTTGACCAGCGTGAGATCACAGGTCCTAGCGGTGAACAGCCTCCAGTTGTAGAATGCGAGGTTGGGGTTGCTGCCCACAAAGAGGATGTTGTTGCGTGATGTCATGGCGCAGGCACGGTGTTCGGCGGCTCCTCTGCGTGTGTGGAGGAGGCTGGTGGTGTCCTGTGTCCGCTGGTGCGGTGTCTGCTGCTGGCTGTACGGAGCGAATGCTTTTCCAAGCCCTGTGGGTCCCTGCTGTGACGGGAAGGGAAGCGGGTGGGGAAGAGGAGACGGTGCCGAGCGTCGGGGCTCTAGTACTGCTGTTGGACGACACCAGCGAGTGCGGCTTCCCGAGGCGGCTTTTCAGGGGCAGTGTGCGGAGCGGGCGTTCCAGCGGTCGGGGAGGGCACGGCAGATGAGCAGGAAGCAGAGGACAGCCGCGAGGAGGCGGGCGGCGGCGGCGGCGGTGGAGGCGGTGTGGTGTATATTTAGCACGCTCTTCCAGTTTGTTCCACCCTGGACTGCGCTCACTTTTTTTTTTCATCCGCCTTTTGGCTTATTCGGGCGAGTCTCTCAGTGAAGGATGCCGCTGTCAAAAGCGGCGCCAGCAACCAGGGCGCCGAGCACGCTGCCCCTGAGCGCGCGTGGATCGAGACGGGCACGCGGCGGCGGCCCGCGGGTCGCTCCTCGCCTGCCTGCCTGCCTGCCTGTCTGCCTGCCCTGTACGTATGCCGCGTCCCGCTCCGTCCTCTCTGTTCACACACGCACACACACACACGCGCGCTCGGTCGATCGACGCGACGGCCTCCGTTCGTGCCCCCGCTGGCAAAACAACAGTAGTGCGCGAACCAAAACAAAAAATTTTGGCTTCCCCCGGCATTGAAAAATTACATATATCCTGTGCGTGTCTATAAATACAGATGTTGTCTCCCGGCAAAATTCAACAGCCCCGAGCGCCTGGGCTGCCTCGGAAGGAGCTCACCAAGCCATCTGGATTCCTCCTCCGGGCCCTGGGACGCGCTCTCGCTACTACTGTGCGCGCATCTCACCTGGCACCGGGAGGGGGGCCCCGAGCCGGCGGGCCTGGCGCGGCACAGCTCCCTGGCGCAGCACAGCCTCACCCGCTCCCTGCAGCCTGCGAAGCGGCTCCGCCGCGCCGTGCGGCCCCCGGCTCCCGTGAAAAGTGGCAGAGCAACGCGCAAGAGTGTATCTCCGTCTGATGAGCGCAGCGCTGAATCTCTCGGTCATGATCTCTTGTACCCCCCCCCCCCCCCCCACCGGCCTCGCCTCCCGTCACAGGCGCCGGCGCTTGCTGTGTCCCCGCGCTCCAGGCCCCCCGTAAAGCGCCTCGAGTGCGCTCACCGTGCCGCCGCCTTCCGCCTCCGCCTTTCCCTCCTCCTCCTGTAGCAACAGCTCCCCGCACCGCTCAACAACACACTCCTGCACAGGCCTGTCGCCCTCGTCCACGGGAAGCTCGCTGAGCCACTGGCTCAGCCGTGTCACCCCGGCCGTCTTGAGTCTCTTCTCGCGAACCAGCTCGCCAATTACCATGTAGTCCTGCAGGTACGCGTCGTACTGCGGCAGGTCCTGGAGCGTCACGAAGAACTCATACCGCGACGCCGGGCTGGTGACCGGCTGCTTGGGGTTGTCGACCAGGCAGAGAAGCCCGCGCTTCTTACCCAGGAACCGGCCTTCGGCCGCCCCTCTTTTGTACTCGTCGTGGTCCACGATCTCTCCGAAGCTGCGCAGCGACCCGGGCGAGCGTCTGGATATCCTGCCTCCCTGCACTATGTATTCCGGCGAGATGACTCTCGTGAGGTGGGAGCGCCGGTAGGAGAGTCCGTTTGCGTCAGAGCCCGTGCACAGGGCCAGAAACCGGGCTGCGGTCTTTGGAAACAGCCGCGAGTACACCTTGAAGACCAGCAGGATCGCCGTCGCGCCGTCGTCGCCCGTGCTCAGCGTGAAGAAGCATTTGCGGTCTCTCGACATCCCAGCAGCAGCACTAACCCTCTCGATGCTGGGCTTCCATTCCCCGGGCCAGGCCTTATCGAGACGATGACGACGATGATGATGGCTGATCTGCCCGGCCGGCACGCTCTGTGTGTGTGTGCTAATCTCAAACAATCTGCCAGAGCTCGACATTTGAATTTTTTATTAGGTCATCGTTTTGATCCTGTCTGCATACAGTAATAATCTATGCCAAGCGTTATTTTTGCGCACCAGGAGACATGTACCTAGGAAACGGCGGCGGGCGCAAAAATGGCGTAAGCGTCCAACTGAGAGAGAGAGAGAGGCCTCTATAAAAGGCCAGCAAAAGCCTGTCCAGCACCGGCACCAGCACCACTTGAGCTTTTGATGCCGCAATCCCCTCGCCGCCGCCGCACCTGCTAAGCTAACCCAGACGCCCTTTCAAATCATGACAGACCACCAGTACCATTTCGAAGTAACCATGTCCTGTAACGGATGCAAAAACGCCGTCAGCAGAGTGCTCGACAAGCTGCCGGGAGTGAAGAAAGTGGACATATCGCTAGAGGACCAGACAGTGGACGTGATCACCGACAAGGACCTCGACTACGACACAGTCGTGAAGGCAATAAGCAAAACCGGCAAGCCCCTCAAGAGCGGCAAAGTGGTTGCGTGATGTTTCGCTGTATTGGGTTCTATATTATTACTATAACTGTGTGCACACTATACATATAGCCTTTCCCGCTCGGGAAGAAATTACAGCCATGGCAGATCAACTCTTGAGATGTCGTGGAAGTCATTGAACTTGAACTGCAGTATCCCTCCCACGGAGTTGTCGCTAATGCCCAGCGTCAGAACCTCGCCAAAGTCGTCGTTGGTGGCATTGAAGCACAGCCCTGTCACCTTGCCAAAGAAATTGACGTTCTGGTAGCGCAGGTGCTTGTCCTGCCCCAGTGGCGTAGCGCATCGAGTGGAAATCAGGTCACTCTTCAGATCGACGATATAAACATTATCTATCGACTCGGCAAAAGCTAGCGCACCGTGTTTGCCCACCGTGTTGAACTTGAGGTTCCGCACAGCCCCGTTAAAGAATCCAGTAAGAGTCAGTAGCGGCGCGGAGAGCGCTCTTCTGTCGTACAGCCTCACTGTCCCGTCTTGGTTCCCTGTTGCTATTATATTGTTCTTATTCCAGTCACACGAAAACGAAAAGTCATGGTGGTGCGTAAAAATCTCAACTGGGTCGTATGTCGACATTCTTCTGTCAAGTATCACAGAGTCGGCTGAGTCGCCAACCAGCAGCAGCTCGTTGATGTTAGCTGGATTTTGAGAGATGCAGTTGACCGGATAATCAAACCTCACCTCTCCCGAGATTGCGTTTTTCATCATATTGTAGGACCTCACAAATTTGTCGTTGGAGGCAACTATCAGGTCGGAGTGCGGGCTCTGCGGAGCAGTCGATATGTAGTTCGTGATTCCGTTGGCATCACTTGTGAGTCTGCAGGTTTGTGTTGCACCACTTAGACGGTTATGGGCCAGAATAGAGCCCGCAAAAGAGCCGGCACATATGTGATCAAACGTCGCGTTAAGGGTTGATATCTTAAAGTCATAATCAAGCGAGAGCGCCTTTTCGAGCTGTTGTGTTTCAGGATCCAGCTTCATAATCAAGCAGCGTTCTTGTGCATCCTCAGCTGAGTAGAACACCTCGTTCTTGGATACGCTGGAAACGAGGTTGCGGAGCTGGAAATGCACAAGTTTAGGCTTTGGGGTGATGAAGAAATTTTGAAACTCATAAATTGTAGTGTTCATCTGTGACAGATGCAGATGGACATCGGGGCTGGCCAATGCCAGCGAGTTGGAGAAATGCCTGTAGCTCTTGAAAAGCTTTTTGCGCTGGCTGATCATCTTGTATCGCTGCCCTGGGCTGTTCCAAATAAGCCCTTGGATGTCCATGAGCTTCTGGTCCCCGGAGTCCTCCACCTTGTAAGATGACAGAATGTGTGGGTCGACAACATCACGATTCTGGGACAGCACGGTCTTCCGCTCCTGGTAGTTATCGATCAAGCTCTTGATATCGCCTCTAGAGTGAAACTCAAAGTCTGTGTAGTTGAGGGAGGCGTAGATGAACTCAAAGAAATCGTTATCGAGTTCGAATGCGCTTCCTCCGCCCGTGCCAACGTAGTCATCCTCAAAAGGCCTTGCCAACGAGTAGTACTGCGGGAACCTCTGGTCGTCGACGTTGATCCAGTCCATGGCGAGCAGTTGCAATGGAAATAAATGCCCGCTTAGTCAGTTTCTTGCTAGTCGTCTGGGGAAGAGAGGGGTAAAATGTGGGAAGTCGTCAACCCTCAGTATCTATCCGGTCAGGCACTGCAGCTCAAGGCCCTTTTTTGTGTCAGTTCTAGCTTGCAGGGGAACTCTCCAAGAAGTTCCCAGTCTACTGATCTGAGCACTTCTGTGGCAATAGAGAGCTGTGGCTGTACCTCGCGGCTATGTTCAGGTTACAGATAAAGAAGACGAAGGCATGTAGAGCTGACACAATCGCTACCTTATTAAAAAAGTACAGTACTAAAAGAATGTGCTTAAAATGAAAAAGTTGTGGCAGCTACGAATAAAGGAGCAAGAGGTCGACGCGCCGCGCCGCGCCGCACCTGGCTGTGAGGGCCGTATGCTGGCTAGCAATACATGGCAGACCCACACGCTGTGGACACTGAGCGCAGAGCCTCGTCCGTGCTGCGTTCCGCGGGGACAGCGCTCGGTCCTTAGACACCTACACCATTTCTGACGCGCAACTCTACACCGGCTACAGGCAGGGTGTGCGACACAACACCTTCCCCACTTGATTTGCTTTGAAACTTTCCGTCTTCGGGGGAGAGAGCAGCAACGAGAGTCGAGCCATCGGAGGGCTCGAGGTGCAGCAGAGCGTCTCAGGCAGGGCAGGCAAGCGATCTGGACTGGCGGGCGGCACGGCACGGACTGCGCTGCCCGCCAGCCCGCCCGTCGAGACGAGTCGTCGGCTGAGTTTTACATACGGCTAATTTTTAAATTTCACTCGCTCTAGAGCGCGCTGGGTGTCACAGTAGCATCACCTAGCGGCTCTGCATGTGCAGAACGGCCGCTTCGACGCCGAAGCACACGGCCGAGGCAGGCGCAAGGGCAGGCGCAAGGGCAGGGAAAGCGGCTGCGAGATTGCAGGTCCTGCCCCCCCCCCCGTTTTCGCACCGGCCGACCGCTACTGGTACAGCACCGTACGTGCGTGCGTACAGTGCCCCTTCCCCTCCCCCTCCTGGAGAGCTCACCGCTTCCCGATGCACGGGTGGAAAGTTTCGCTCGGATTTTTTTGAAAAGCAAAAACTGTACGCGCAAACAATAGGCACCGGCATGCACTCTTTTCTCTCACCCTTTGCAAAGCTTCTTCTTGTTGGATCCACTTCTCACGTGCGGTGTACGGATGCCCGTTACCCCAAGAAAAAAGGGAGAGAGAGAAACATCATCTTTTCCTCCCCCCTTTTCCAGCTTGCACGCCGATCGACGCGCCGGTCTGGTCCGAAGAGCTCTTACCCCTTGTTGCCCCGCCCCGCTCTGGGGTGTGGGAGGAAAAAGGAAACAGAAAAAGAAAAAGAAACAGTCTAACGGATACTGACGAGTTCTAGATTCCAGGCCATTTCCAGTTCAGATCTGGCGAGCCAGACGGACGACGAGCAGCGAAGTGCGCGCGGACTTGTGCAAGGTGACTGCTGGCACAAAACACAGCCGTCTCGCGCAGCCCGCGGAGAGCAACCAGGTCGTCTCTGAAGCCCAGAGCCCGAGGCCCGGCGGTGGATTGGTGACTGGGGATTTGTCGGCATCCAGCATGACCGAGCAGGATCTCAAGTTCCAGTCGGATGCCGGGGCGCGTTCACAGCAGCGGCTCCTGATCCAGCGCGAGCCAGTGCTGTCGCTCTTTTGCGGGGGTGTGGCTGGCGCGCTTTCGCGCACTGCGGTCTCGCCGATGGAGAGGGTCAAGGTGCTCCACCAGGTGCAGGGCTCCACGGCGTCGTACAGGCACGGGACGCTGCGGTCAGTTTACCAGATATGGCTCGAGGAAGGCTACCGGGGCCTGTTCAGAGGCAACGGCATCAACTGCATTCGGATCTTCCCATACTCAGCGGTGCAGTACTCGGTTTACGAGGCGCTGAAGCGTGTATTTTTGAGGCCAGGAGAGGTGAAGATGGACACGACCCATAAGCTTGTGGCTGGTTCAATTGCCGGGTTCATGTCTGTGATAGCGACCTATCCGATGGATTTGGTAAAGACTCGGCTTTCGATACAGACCGCGCGGTCGCTGCAAAATCTGCATGGCCAGGCAGCAGGTGCGCGACAGGAGCTGCCGCCTCCTGGGATGTGGCAGTCTCTCCGGGAGATCTACCGACTGGAGGGCGGAGTGCGGGCTCTGTACCGGGGTGTTGGGCCGACGTCGCTTGGCGTGGCTCCGTATGTGGCCCTGAACTTTGCTATTTACGAAAAGCTGAAGGAGCTATTCCCGAAGCGGCTGCAGACGAATGCTGCAGTGACGTTGGGCCTGGGGGCGATAAGCGGCGGCGTGGGCCAGACGCTGATCTATCCGATGGACATTCTGAGACGGCGGTTCCAGGTTGCGACGTTGAGGCAGGGGACAATGGGGTTCCATTATACATCCACCTGGGACGCGCTGGCGCAGATAGCGCGGAAGGAGGGCGCTCGCGGCCTGTACAAGGGGTGGGGGGCCAACATGTGGAAGATATGTCCGTCGATGGCGATCCAGTGGGCCAGCTACGACATGCTGAAGAAGACCCTGAGCGAGTAGAGCGCCCGGCGGGGCTGTCCTGCTGCCGCCCGCTGGTTGTGTGCTGATCGTTTATAGTAGGCCTAGAGGCTGCTGCGGCCTCAGCTCATAGACTGCAGAATCCCAGGGTTTCTGCTCCTGCATGATACAGTTTCGGAATTATAGTTGTACCGTATGTATTATTTTTTTTCTAAAATTGATTTGCGTGCAACCAGCCAGGGGACGGGGTGAGGGCAGGTGGACGCAGGTGAGCTGTGTGGCGGGGAGCGCACCGCTGCCTGAGGGCAGCCGCCGAGCTGGAGGGAGGTGGCCAGCAGGAGGAGAGAGCCCGACAGAGGCGCAGAGGCGCAGAGGCGGCACCGCAGGGCACCGCCTGCCTCTCTTATTCTGGCTGCTCTCCCCGCTTTTCTGCCACTCCGCGTGGCTGGGATGCTTCTCCGGGCTCGCCAAGGTGTCACAACAGCCCGGGCCTGCGAGAAAGAGTGTGTGCACTGGGGCTGCCAGCGAGGTGCTGGCAGCCCCAGGTGCCAACGCCTGCCTCTGCTTCCCGCCGCGCACGCGCGAACGCACATCACATCACATTCCCCAACAAAATGCTTCCCTTGCGCCAATGGCACATGGCGGGGGCAGGAGCACGCCGGCATGGGCACGGGCGCCACGCGCGCGCACCCTCCGCTGGCCCTGCGCCCGCTCTGCTCCAGACCAATCATCCGCCGTTGGATTGCATCTTACTCACTTATCAGTATCCCCAACGCGGAAGTTACCCGGCGCCCATGCGCTCCGATGTTCTTCCCGCTCCTTGTAAACAATGCGCTTGCTGCGCCTGTAGTGCTTGTGTTTGGTTGTTGTACATTGTTTATGGGCCTGCAACCCGCAGCGATAACCTGCGTAACTCCAGGGCCTCCAGCCAGCAGCTTCTCCCCGCCCCCCGGTCCCGTGGCTTTCCCAGTTCCGCCGCGTGCTGCCTTCTCCAGCCGGCCGCATCCCCCGCGCCTGCACCGCGCCCGCCGCACGCGCCCGCACGCCGCGTAGCCCCCTCGCTTTCCCCTTCCCGCCCCCCCCCCCCCCCCCGCCTGGCACGGTTGGCGGAGGGAGGGAGGGGGGAGGCTCTGCCCCCCGCAGCCCGCGGAAGGCAGGCGTGTGTCTCTCGCAGAAGCGCAGATGCCTGCTGTTGAACAATATCAATTATTAGTTTTTTTCTTTTTTTACAGCACACCTTATAAAATGCCTCATCCCCCCGCCTTCCACTCAGCACGCCCCGGCGAGCGGCCCGTTTACCGAACGCTCACTGCTCCAGCGCGAAAGACACTCCGAGCACATCGCCCCTCCCCCGTCCCCCTCTCGAAAGGCACACGTCATCCGGATACATCGTCGCGGAGCGTGCGTGCGTGCGTGCGTTTGTTCGTCTCTCTCTGTCCGCCGCCGCCCCCCCTCTCTGTTTGTGTGCGTGACAGGTGCTCGTTTGGCAGCGTCGGTGTTTGCGCGCACTCCAGCTTGCCCATAGAAGCCCCGCTCCCTCCCTGCCTCGCGTCGCCTTGCCTTCCGATCCAGCTTCAGCAGCGATGTTCGCAGCCCAGATGCCCTCCCTGGAGTCGCAGACCCAGACCCACGCAAAGGCACAGCAGGCACAGCCACCGCTACAGCAGCACACCAACCCAGCGGGCCTGGGCTCCTCGGCCAAGCTGCTCAAGCAGGAGATCGAACGCGAGTTCAACGACCAGAGCTGCACCTCCATGGAGATATGGAGAATGTTCAACAACCGCAACACTCTCCTGCCCAACAACAAGCGGATCCTCAACCTCTCCTGGAGACTCAACAGCATCGACAGTATGAAACGCAAAAAGCAAAAGACAACAGCAGATCACAGCTCGATCCCAGAAAGCGTTACCTGCTATTCCGATATCAGTGTCTCGCCTACAGCTGCCGCAACAGTGTCGCGAAAATCTGCAAAACTTCCTCAGTACGCCAACCACAACCTTTCCCTACTGAAACAGCATGACTCTGGACACCTAATACAACGCGACGACAAGGCACCAGATAACCCAGAGTTTGACTACATCGAACACATCCGGCGCATATCCAAAGAGGAGTACGGCATCAACACAGACCGTGCCGCACATGACCGCCATCTCAAACTGCTCTCCAAGGACAACGAGCCGCTGCTCTCCCTTTCGCAGTCAATCAATATTGAGTCGGAGGGAGGAACGGAGCTTAGCAACGACTATTTTTCCCCACAGACCAGCCACTCATTGTCTTCCAACACAAACTCCGTCTTTTCGTCCGCAAACCCTTCCTTCAGTTCAAACTCCTACAGCGCGTCTAACTCTCGGGCAGACAGCAGCGTCGACCCTCATTTCAACTCATCCGCAGGTGCTATATCTAAGACAGGTCTTTCTAGAGTGCAGGATGATGACTTTAACGTGGACTCTTTCTTGAAGTTTGACGATAACTTCAGCGACCTCATTGAGTTCACCGATTTTGAAGAGTCGTCCCAAAGTTCTGAAAAAAAGCCTGGAGCCCTATCGCTTCAGAAGATCCAGAAGGAGCACGCCACCCATAACCATATTCACAACGACATTCATGACCATAGCGACGGAGGAGCCGACTCTTGTTGCCACATTACTCCAGAAAGCAACGCTCTCAATTATAGCCTAACCAACTACATTGATACACTGGAAGTCTCCCTGGAAAAGCAAGAGAAGTCGAAGGCATCGGCCAAGCTAAACAACGGAATGCCACCGCTGGATCGTTCTTCCTTGGGGTCTTCGCCTCTCTCAACTCAGACACCTAAGTCGCTATCGACCCAGTACAACAACCATTCGCCATGTCTGCATAACCACGCTGTGCCCATCTCCTCGGATGCTACTCCCTCTGTGGGTCTGGCTACATCGCCGGCTATTGTACCAAGGCCAGACCAGCAGCCTATTTGCGAGAACTGTTTCACAACGACTACACCTCTTTGGCGTAAGACGGCGGATAATCGGCTACTGTGTAACGCTTGTGGATTGTTTTTCAAGTTGCACGGAGTGATCCGTCCATTAAACAGTGGACATACAAATATGCACCTGCAAGCCAGCCAAATGTCTGACAACCCGAAAAAAAGACCCTTGCAGGATGTGTCCGCCGAACCTATTCAGCGCACACGCGATATTGTGCCTGCGCCGTCCATCGGGAATGAGGTATTCAAGGCGGACAACACCCAAATGGGAGAGGCTCTAGTTGGGGACTGGGACTGGCTCAAGTTCAACGTTTAATTGGGTGCTTTTGTGCTTTTTTTTTTGGTTTGAGCTTACTCTTTCCCCTATCCATCCGCGAGAGCAATGCGATTATAAAATAGTGGATGAGACGTTGTGCCTTCGGCTTTTTTGTCTGCATTTGCGTGGATAATGCAAGAAACGTGCCAGTGGTGACAGAAGCCATGGTTTGTCCTTGCCTCATCCATCTCCTTTTATCTTTTTTCTCTCTGTCTCTTTTTTTTGACACCATGGTTTGGTGATTCGCAACTTAATATAAATATTTAAAGTGGTTCTTGGTTTGGGTAACGGGGTCACAGAGTAAAGTTCAAGTTGACATTGCCCATGCTGGCTCTTCGGGCGTCGCCGTTTGCGGACGAGCCTGGGCGCTTCCAGAACTGGAGCATAGGGAGCCAGAGCGAGCTCCACGAGTAGATGGAGTTGATGATCTCGCCGCCGCTCTCGTCGCTGGTGAGCTCGCTGATCACTTTGCTGGAGAGCCGGTTGCTCAGCTTCATGCGCGACGTGGGTTTCTTGGTGAGCCTAGACTTGCGTATCTTTGTCCTTCCGTTGGGCTTGTTGCTGTTGCTGTGGAAGTGCACGAACGCGGAGGAGTCGGAGATGTAGCCGGTCGAGAGTAGGTTGATGATCGACCTCCAGATCCTCTTGGCGGTGCGGTACCTGGAGTAGCGCGGCGGCGGCATGGACCTCATGGCCGGTGTGCTGGGGCTGGGCGGGCGCGCTGGGGCTGGTGTACTGGGGAAGCAAGACGGGGAGCTCAGTAGCAACAGGGCGGAGGGCGGAAGAGCGCGGTGCACCTCTTGCCGCAGCTGTACCGCAGCCGCTACCCGCCCTCTCTTAGTTACTCTCTCTCTCTACCTGCAAGGGGGGGTGGTGCTAGAGAGGAA
>JAKTPG010000094.1:0-19890 GCA_030557505.1 Ogataea maris | reverse complement strand
ATAAGCACCTGTAGATACGAAAAGGCTAATATTAGTGGCATTAGACGTGTCCTTTTTGAACTAAGATATGCGATCCTATACGATTTGTTCAGTCTAACAGAGTTCAAAGAATGTGTGGAAAATAATTTGTTCCACGACTTTTGCTCATATTAGGCAAAAACTCATATTGTCTCACTTCAGCTTAAAGAGATTATACTGTATTTGCATACCATATCGTGTCGCGCGCTCCCCTAGTTCCTCCCGCCTCGATAAGAATTTTTGCTGCACTTTTTTTTCCAGTGTTTGAAAGGAAAGACGGCTATACATATGCTTAACGATGGTGATCTTGATAAAGAAGTTGTCCGTAAGCCACTTGCAATGTATTCGTACAACGGAGCCCTCCGGTCTCAAAGTGACCTTACAGCCTTCAAGCTCAAGTGCCCCTTCACAGCCCAGAAAAGCTGCAACTGCCGGATCATAGCGCTAGACCCTCGTTCAGCAGCTAAGTGGAGCGTGTCAGAAGATTCGGATGCACAAGATGTCTCGAACATAGGTCTCGTACACGTGTCAGATGAACTCACAGTCACTAAGGAAAAGCTACTAGATAGTCGTAACTCATTCCATCTGGTTGAGTCCGCCTGGGACTTTGACAATATAGGTGTCAGCAGGCCTGCTTCTGAATTTTTTATCAAAATGGCTTCCTCTGACGACGGCCACGGCAATAAAGAAGAGAAATCTCTTCGTATAAGCCGGTTTTTAACATGCGCAGACTGCGATAGAGGACCGCTAGGGTTTGCAGGTTACGAAATGGGAAAAAGTGTATCATCTCAGGGAGACGGGCTGCTCTACTACATCGGCGTCAGCGCCTTCCTGTACACAGTCTAGTCACTCAGCGTATATGACACTACTCTATAGCATTCTTCTTTCAAGCATACGCAATGAAGCTCAAACATAAAATAAATAAATAGAGTATACGATAATATTATAAAGAGTAACTCACAATAAACTATCAATGCTTTGAGATGAAACATATGACAATTCTCAGCCATAAGAGAAAGTACCTTGTCCTATTGAAGATGGTAGCTTTCCAAAAGAGCCGACGATCACCTTATAAACTGTTCATTTGTTTGGAAGCGGCACTCATCTTGTTCAGAGCAGAACCGTACTTGAACCACTCAATTTGCTCATCATTGTAGGTGTGAGACAATGGAGTGGACCAGGCCTCTCCATTCTTTGGATGAACAACCATGGTGACATTCTTACCTGGAGCCAACTCAGTAAGACCAACAAGATCGATCTCATCATCTGGGTTGATCTTGTCGTAAGCTTCTGGCTCAACAAAGTTCAATGGCAAAAGACCTTGCTTCTTCAAGTTGGTCTCGTGGATTCTGGCAAATGACTTGGTGATGATAGCAAATCCACCCAAGTATCTTGGCTCAAGAGCAGCGTGTTCTCTGGATGATCCCTCACCGAAGTTCTCACCTCCAATAACAACCCACTTGATGCCCTGATCTCTGTATTTGGCAGCAGTCTCTGGAACACCGGAGTATTCTCCAGTGTAGTGGTTCTTCACACAGTTAGGTTTTTGGTTCTCAGCGTTGATAGCACCAATCATATAGTTGTTAGAGATGTTCTGCAAGTGACCACGGTACTTCAACCATGGACCGGCCATCGAGATGTGATCAGTAGTGGTCTTACCAAGAGACTTAATCAAGATTGGCATGTTGTATGCGTCCTTTCCATCCCATGGCTTGAATGGAGTCAACTTCTGCAATCTGTCGGAAGATGGGTCAATAGTAACTTCCACTGTATCTCTTACCTCAGGAGGAGCCTGGTAGGTGTTTTCACCTGGATCATATCCGTTTGGTGGAAGACCGACACCAACAGGAGCCTTCAGCATGAACTCGTTTCCGTCAGCATCCTTCAACTTGTCAGTAAGTGGGTTGAATCTCAAGTCACCAGCAATAGAGTAAGCAACAACCATCTCAGGGGATGCAACGAAGGCGTGGGTAGCTGGGTTACCATCGTTTCTGGAAGTGAAGTTTCTGTTGAAGGAAGACACAATAGTGTTCTTGTCACCCTTCTTGATATCTTGTCTGTCCCATTGACCAATGCATGGGCCACAAGCATTGGCCAAAACCTTACCACCGAAGTCCTTGAAGATATCCAATTGACCATCTCTTGCAATGGTGGCTCTAACCTGCTCAGAACCTGGGGTGACGGTGAAAATGGACTTGGCCTTAAGACCATGTGACTCTGCGTCCTTAATGATGGAGGCGGCTCTAGACATGTCCTCATAAGAAGAGTTGGTACAAGAACCAATCAAACCAACCTTGACCTCCACTGGCCAGTCGTGCTCAATGGCAACCTCCTTCATCTTCGAAACTGGGGTGGCCAGATCTGGAGTGAATGGACCGTTGACGTGTGGCTCAAGGGTGTTCAAGTCAATCTCGATAACCTGGTCGTATTCACAACCAGCATCGGCAGACAGATACTCCTTCTGGTAGACCTTGGCGAAATCGGCAATCTCTGATCTTCCTGTAGCATTCAAGTACTCAACCATGGATTGGTTGAATGGGAAAACGGAGGTGGTGGCACCAATTTCGGCACCCATATTACAGATGGTGGCCATACCGGTACAAGAGAATGTGTCGACACCATCACCGAAGTACTCAACAATAGAACCAGTACCGCCCTTGACGGTAGTGATACCTGCCAACTTCAAAATGATATCCTTTGGAGAAGTCCATCCAGACATCTTACCGGTCAGCTTAACACCAATGATCTTTGGAGCCTTCAATTCCCATGGGAGACCAGCCATGACATCGACAGCATCAGCACCACCGACACCGATAGCCAACTGTCCCAAACCACCGGCATTAGGTGTGTGAGAGTCGGTGCCAATGAGTAATTCACCTGGGAAAGCATAGTTCTCGAGGATGATCTGGTGAATGATACCAGATCCTGGCTTCCAGAAACCGATGTTGTACTTAGCACAGGCGGAACCAAGGAAGTCGTACACTTCCTTGTTCAAACTAATGGCTCTGGCGAGATCGGCAGGACCATCCTTCTGGGCCTGGATCAAGTGGTCACAGTGAACTGTGGATGGAGTGGCAACAGTAGGCATTCCAGCGGACATGAACTGGAGAATTGCCATCTGGGCGGTGGCATCCTGACAGGCGACTCTGTCAGGTCTCAGCTTCAAGTAGGAGACACCTCTCTGGATGTCCTGTTCCTCTGGTTTGTCAAGATGACCGTAGAGAAGCTTCTCGGCGTAAGTCAGAGGTCTGTTGAGTCTGGCCTTGA
This sequence comes from Ogataea maris, assembly GCA_030557505.1. Lineage (NCBI taxonomy): Eukaryota > Fungi > Ascomycota > Pichiomycetes > Pichiales > Pichiaceae > Ogataea > Ogataea maris. The sequence goes on along the minus strand of JAKTPG010000094.1, from coordinate 16,605 downwards.
CGAGCTCGACGTTCTCCAGCTGTTTCTTGTAGTTGATGAAGGTGTCCTTTTCAAGGAGGTTCATGTGAACCTTGGAGTCCTTGCTCAAGTTCGACACCGTGGCGAGCGCACGGCTGCCAGGCAGTCTAGCCTTAATGGATCTGGAGAAAGAAAGCATCGTGGGAATACGGTCCTTCGTACTGAGTCCTTGGTAGCACAGCTCTCCCTTACGCTACCCTCTTAGCAGCAAAACACAATAAAGCAGCATCCAACATTTTTATACCTCTTATATAAAGTGCGCTTGTTTTTTTTTCCCTTTGCTCACCAGCAACCTGCCTGCAGCACGCACCCCTTCTCCGATCAGGCGCCCGCCCGTGCGAAAAAATTAAATTTTCCCACGCGGAACCAGCCCCAGGTCGCCGGGCGCGATCGATCCAATAAGAGGAGTATAAATTGTCAGGTGAAAGTCAGAGAAACAGCGGGAAAAAGTCTGGGGAAGGGAACCCAAGCTGCGTCTGGGCAGCGCAGCATAAAAGCGGGGCCGGTCCCAACAAGTCGGAGGGGCTCCTCCGCCGCCGCTATCCAAAGACACCCTGCCCCCCTTCAACAGCCCGTGGCCCTGAGCCTCCTTTCCCCTCAGTGCGCTCCTTCGTTTCCGTCAACCCTTAGCTGACCGAACCTATAATCCCGATTTCGGAATTGCTTATTTTATTAAATCGTGTATCACCCAACTCGAAAGGAAACCGGCAACGTCGGGTCTACGGTGTACGGGTGTACATGTGTGTTTTTTTTGGTTTCTCTACAGAGACTCGCGACGTCAGCGGCGTCGTGGTGTATGGATTTATAGAACATTCTAGCAACACCTAGCACCACGTGGTATACCCCAGAAAAGCCGGGGAAGGTAGAGAGCTGGTGAGCTGATTGTATATAAAGTTGGTGGAGATCTACCAACTTGTCCGCACAGTCCGATGCCCCCAATGCTGTTCAGCAAAGTAGCTATCGCGACTTTAGTGTAATATAGTCAACACAATTACAATGGATTCCACACAGTTCACAGATAGAGCTTTGGACATCATAACCACTGCGCAGAAGCTATGCCAGCAGAACTCCAATCCTCAGCTGGTGCCTCTGCATCTGCTCGCCGCCATGACGCCAACGTCTACGGACGGTCAGGCAGTTTATTTGAAGACTTTGATTGAACGTGCGAGATTTGACTGGGCTGCTTTTGAGCGCACGGTTAATAAGCACATTGTCCGTCTTCCAAGCGTTCAGGGCTCAAACGCTGAGCCAAGTTTTGCCGCTTCTACCGCTACTGTCGTTAACAATGCAACTAAAATCAAAGCACAGCAGAAAGATTCATTCATAGGTCAGGACCACATTTTGTTGGCTCTGCTTGAGGACTCTACAATCAAGTCTATTCTCAAAGAGGCAGACATCAAAATTGATGCTTTGAAATCTCAAATTGTCGAGCTTAGAGGAAATCAAAGAATTGACTCGCGACAGGCTGATTCTTCGCAACAGTTTGAGTTCTTATCAAAGTACGCAATTGATATGACTGAGCTTGCCAGAGAGGGAAAAATTGACCCTGTCATTGGCAGAGAGGAAGAAATTAGAAGAGCCATCAGAGTCCTGTCGAGAAGGGCTAAATCTAACCCTTGCCTTATCGGTGATCCTGGTGTTGGTAAGACGAGTATAGTTGAAGGAGTTGCGCAGAGAATTGTGGACAATGATGTGCCAACTGTGCTGCAAAATTGTAAGCTGTACTCACTGGATCTAGGTGCTTTAAAGGCAGGTGCTAAGTATCAAGGAGAGTTTGAAGAGAGATTGAAGGGTGTGTTGAACGACATCGAGAACTCTCAAATTATGATCATTCTTTTCATTGATGAAATTCATATGCTCATGGGAGATGGAAAGGCAGATGCGGCGAATTTGTTGAAACCAGCTCTTGCAAGAGGACAATTCCACTGCATAGGAGCCACCACGATTACTGAATACAGAAAGTACATTGAGAAGGATGGTGCTTTCGAAAGAAGATTCCAAAGAATCGATGTCAGAGAGCCAACCATTAGAGAGACTGTCGCAATTCTGAGAGGTCTTCAGCCAAGATACGAGATTCATCACGGTGTGAGAATTTTGGACAGTGCTCTTGTGACAGCAGCTCAGCTAGCTTCTAGATACTTGACGTACAGAAAGCTACCAGACTCTGCTGTTGATTTGATTGATGAAACTGCTGCAGGAGTTGCAGTTGCGAGAGATTCAAAGCCTGAAGAGCTGGATTCTAAAGAAAGACAGCTTCAGTTGATTGAAGTTGAAATAAACGCTTTGGAAAGAGATCAAGACGCTGATGCTTCGACCAAGGAGAGATTACAGCAGGCCAAGCAGCGGAAACAAAACTTGGAAGAAGAATTGGAGCCTCTGAGAGAGAAGTACAATCAGGAAAGAGCTGGTCATGAGGAGCTTACGCAGGCCAAGAAAAAGCTGGATGAGCTGGAGATTAAAGCACAAGATGCGGAGAGAAGACATGACTCACAGACTATCGCCGACTTGAGAATGTTTGCAATTCCAGACGTGAAGAGAAGAATTGAAGAGCTGGAAGAAAAGGTTATGGAAGAGGAGGCTAAGTCTGAAGATTTCTTGGTCAAGAATGTAGTTGGGTCTGATCAGGTTGCTGAGACTGCTGCAAGATTGACCGGTATCCCTGTGAGCAAATTAACTCAAGCTGAAAATGCGAAATTGATAACAATGGAAAGAGAGTTGTCGTCTGCGGTTGTTGGTCAGGGTGAAGCTGTTAAGGCTGTCTCGAATGCTATTAGACTGTCGAGATCGGGTCTAGCAAATCCTAACCAACCAGCCTCATTCCTCTTTTTGGGATTGTCAGGTTCTGGTAAGACTGAGTTAGCTAAAAAATTGGCTGGATTCCTGTTTGCAGATGAGAAGGCGATGGTAAGAATTGACTGCTCAGAACTTATGGAGAAATACTCAGTCTCTAAACTTCTTGGCTCGACAGCGGGTTATGTCGGTTATGAAGAAGGTGGATTATTAACAAATCAGTTATTAAGAAAACCATACTCTGTTGTGCTGTTTGATGAGGTCGAGAAGGCAGCTCCTGAAGTATTGAATATTCTTCTTCAAATGTTGGATGACGGCAGAATTACTGCTGCCAATGGGACGCTTGTCAACTGTTCTAACTGCATAGTGATAATGACTTCAAATCTTGGCGCGGAGTATATTAATGCTTCCAAGGGTGCCAAAGTCACCGATGAGGTCAGAAATCTGGTCATGAATTCTGTCAGGGCTCATTTCAGACCTGAGTTTTTAAACAGAATTTCTGCAACAGTGGTATTCAATAGACTTTCGAGACATGCTATTGCCAAGATTGTCAAGCTGAGACTGAAGGAGATAGAAGAAAGATTCGAGAACAATGGAAAGACGATAAAGTTGAAGGTTGATGATTCAGCATTGGAGTACTTGTGCCAAAGAGGTTATTCGCCAGATCTTGGTGCTAGACCTTTGAACAGATTGATTCAGAATGAAATCTTGAATCACCTAGCAGTAATGATTTTGAATGGACAAGTACTTGACAAGGAGGATGTTGAGATTACAACCAATGCGAAAGGGCTTCTGGTTGTACCTAACCACGAAATTCAAGACGAGGCTATGGATGTCGATGTCGACGACTGGACAGATGATGCCGATAGTCCTGCTGGTTTCAGTCCTGCCGAGTTGGATTGAAAAGTCTGTGTTTACTCGCATCCTAAGACAGCGCATTTTTTAATATGATATTGTGTATATAGTTATAAACGACATTGGAAATACGGCGTGGTAGTACAAGTAGATGTAAGTTTGGGGCCTTACCCGTGATCAGCAAGAAAGGAGGAGGTACTTTGCCTATATTGCCTGCAATACTATGGCTCGATTATGTAATCTGATTAAAAAAATTTCTTGTATATCGCACTGCATTGATTTGAAGTAAAATTTTATTGCAATCTGTAGAACAGGAGAGCAAGTGAAGTAAGCGTGATTGCAACTGCCATCAACATAGCTATAGTGGAGCGAGAGAGAGTAAACAGAGATAGGATACAACTATGGCGACTAGAGCACAAGTAAGTTCAGCTAGATGCGTTGGGCGTCCACCGTTTATTTTTATACGAGGTCGCTGGTGGCACCTAAGGCAACTTAGAGAGAAAACTAACTGTTTCCTGTCATGATAGTTCGAGAACTCCAATGAGGTTGGTGTGTTCTCTAAGCTAACGAACTCGTACTGTTTGGTGGCAGTAGGCGGCTCTGAGAACTTCTATTCGTCATTTGAGGCGGAGTTGGGAGATGTGATTCCAATCGTACACACTACGATTTCGGGGACCAGAATCATAGGCAGAATGACAGCAGGTAACAGACGTGGACTTCTGGTCCCTACGCAGACAACAGATCAGGAGCTGATGCATCTGAGAAACAGTCTGCCTGACAGCGTCAAAATTCAGAGAGTTGAAGAGAGACTGTCTGCCCTGGGAAATGTCATTTGCTGCAATGACTATGTTGCCTTGGTGCATCCCGACATTGAAAGAGAGACTGAGGAGCTTATAGCAGATGTTCTGGGTGTGGAAGTGTTCCGGCAAACAATTGCAGGAAATGTTCTCGTCGGTTCATACTGTGCCCTTTCGAATCAAGGTGGTCTTGTTCATCCGCAGACGTCTATCCAGGACCAAGAGGAGTTATCATCTTTACTTCAAGTGCCTCTGGTCGCTGGAACAGTGAACCGTGGGTCCACAGTTGTAGGTGCTGGAATGGTGGTGAATGACTGGTTGGCTGTGGCTGGCCTGGATACAACGGCGCCAGAACTTTCTGTGATAGAAAGCATATTCCGCCTACAGGATGCCCAACCGGACGCCATATCAGGGAATCTTCGTGATACCCTCATTGAGACGTATTCTTGAAGTAATGAATGATTTAGTGTGCGTGGGGTTTGTATTCCAAGGGTTTTCCATGAGACTACTAGTTAGCTAGTTTTACTAATTTTAAAAATTCGAAGAATTTAAAATGAATCCACGATGGAGACGGAAGCACATGCCTCTACTCTCACGAACACTCACACACTCTCTAGTCTTTCAATAGCTTACCAGCTCAGTTCTGTGTATGGCATGTTCAGTAGCGTAGAGTTGTCTTTGCGGCCGCAGCCAAGCATATTCTCGTGCGCCCAAAATGTGTTTCTATCGGCAACTGATGGTTCTGCCTGGAAAGTACTTATCAAGCACAAAGGTGCTCTTTCGCCGTATGGAAATAACCAAAGCCCTTATGGCCAAGTTGGTAAGGCGCCACACTAGTAATGTGGAGATCCTCAGTTCAAATCTGAGTGAGGGCATGATTTTTCTTATTTTTTATTTTTTGGAACCGGCTACTCCATCTCATCTGTCAGAGGAGGGAAAAAGACTAATTTCTATTTTCTGCATGCCTAACCTCCAAATCCTCCTGCCGTATATGTCTAAATAAAGCCTACTGTTACGTCACTCAGCACCCTTCATTAAGACTCACGCCTGCTCAGCCAAGAACACCAGCAACTGTTGGATTCCATCCTCAGAGCGCAAATCGTTTGGAGAGTTCAGCATCCCTGTAGGACTGTCCAACGGTCAGCAGCTAGTCGAAACAGATCGTGCAGACAAAGCGTGCAACTACAGCGAGCGCTGAGGTGTCAAAGCCACTTTTACCTTTTCGCACGGCCTACACCAGGCATATTGGGAGCACATGTATAGAGGGCACAGACGTCTGCTATGTTCTCCTACCCTACCCTGTCTTCCTCGCCCCCTTATTCAAAGGAACGGGGGGGCTTGAAGCACCTCCCCCTGATGCTTTCACAAAGCAGTTCCTCGCATTTACCATCATCCAAACCTGTATCCGTACACTCTCACGATGGCTCTATTGACACCCCCCCCCCAGCAGATCTACAACCTGCTACTGTGCATGATCCCGCTATAGTGCACAGATGGACCTACGAAAACTCGATCGTTTGTGTTGCATGCTCTCCTAAGCGAAAGCTTCTTTTTTGCGGAACCCAAGATTCAAAGATTCTTGTGTTCGACTTGGTTACTTACCAAAAGAAGAAAGAAATTGTGGCCCACACCGGCTCAGTGCTATGTATGCTAGTCAGTGGTGGTGAGAATTTCCTCTTTAGTGGTGGCTCAGATTCCCTAGTCAAAGTTTGGGACATTTATGGAGATGCAGAGAGCCTCCAGGACTCTGTTTACATACAGGAATCGCACACTATATATTCTCTTTTGGATATCGGCGACATTTTCTCCATTGCTTGGACCGAAACTAATAAAACTGTGTACATTGGTTCACAGAATGCATCAATATCTTTTGTTAGTCTTGATACCAAATCTGAAGCAGCTAATCCGTTGTCTCTCCCATCCCATCGCTTCGACCGCTTCTTTGATTCCAAAGGACATGGCCAAAAATTGCATTCCAGTCAAGAGAAGAGCTGGTCAAGCAACGGTTCAAGGCTGATTGAGATTCCATCAAAGAACATAGTTCCATATGCTCACAACGGTTACGTATACTGCATGGAGATGCTTGGCGGTCAGAAGTGTCATGTTTTATCAGCAAACAGCATTTCTGAAGAGTTTGATGAATATTTGATAAGTGGAGGAGGCGATGGATTGGTCAGGATTTGGGGTGTTGGAAACAACGAAATATGCTTGTTGGAGGATCTTGATAATGACGATTCTGTTCTTTCAATGACCTACAATTGTGATCGTTCCTTCTTGTATTGTGGATTAGCCAACGGCCATGTCAAGGTATGGGATTTATGTACCTGTCAACAGATTAGATCTTACGAAAGTGATGAGGGCGATATCGTTTCGATAGCTCTTTACAATGAATGCCTTTTCAAAGGTACCAATCAGGGCGTCACAAAATGGAATTTCAAAGGGGATTTTGAATCCGAATGGAGAGCGCACGATGGTTACTGCTTGGCCGTGAAAACATTTGAGCTTCAAGATATTCCCTATTTAATAACGGCTGGTATTGATCATTCTGTTGCGCTTTGGGATATTAGACACATCAACAAAAAATCAAGAGGTACTCAAACAGAACAGAGCTCTGCCACTAGCGACCAAATGTTGAGAGCTCTTGAAATGCTAGTCTCTTTCAAAACAGTTTCCAAACGTCCCGATTTGTATATCGATGAATCCAGACAATGTGCCAACTACATCAGACTTTTGATGAAGACCCTAGGTGCTACGACATCAAGCTTATTACCCGTTGCGGATGCCAATCCCGTAGTCTTCGCTGTGTTTGAGGCCAATAGCACAATCAAAAAGGACAAGGTGTCAAGAGTTTTATGGTACGGCCATTATGATGTTATTGAAGCTACGAATGATGATTCATGGGAAACAGACCCTTTCAAACTGACAGCAACTGATGGATATTTATATGGACGGGGTGCGACCGATAACAAGGGCCCTTTGCTAGCTGCAATGTACGCAGTTGCTGAATTATCGCAAAAACAGGAACTGGAAGCTGATGTTGTATTCATTGTTGAAGGTGAAGAGGAATCAGGCTCTTATGGATTTCAGGATGTCATAATCAAGAACAAACATCTTATCGGCAACATTGATTGGGTTGTCCTTAGCAACTCGTATTGGCTTGATGAGAACATCCCTTGCTTGAACTACGGCTTAAGAGGAGTCATATCTGCCACCGTAGAGGTGTGGTCAGATAAACCGGACAGGCATTCTGGCATGGATGGTGGTATTTCAAGAGAACCAACCATTGATTTAGTCAACTTATTATCGAGATTGAACAATGAAGACGGCACCGTAAGGCTTCCAAACTTTTACTCGACGATTCCTCCATTATCAGAGAAAGAGATGCAACTTTACACACAGATTGTCACCAAGATACCATGTCTCAAAGTGGGGGATTTGATGTCGAAATGGCGTTTGCCTTCATTGTCATTGCATCGAATTGTTGTTTCTGGGCCAGGGAATTCCACAGTAATCCCTAAGGTTGCCACAGCTTCGCTGTCGCTAAGAATTGTGCCTAACCAGGATATAAACGAGATCAAGTCCACCCTGGTCGCTTTTCTGAAAGAGAATTTTAGGATTTTAGGGACAGAGAATCACCTTGAGATCAAGATAATCCATGAAGCAGAACCTTGGTTAGCCGATTACAAAAATGAAGCTAACAAGATATTATTAAGTGCGATCGAAGAAGAATGGGGAATCGAACCTCTTTTAATAAGAGAGGGCGGGTCAATTCCTTCCATTCGATTTCTTGAGAAAGCCATGGACTGTGAGGCTGTCCACCTCCCTGCTGGCCAATCATCAGATAACGCACATTTGAACAACGAACGACTGAGAGTCACTAATCTCTTCAAAACGAAGAATATTTTCAAAACTATTATTAATAAGCTACCTTTGAAACGTTCGGATGTGAACGATACAGCAGTATAGACGCACGAGCCATTTTGTTCAAAAGGCAAGGTTTTGGCCAGTATTTATAGATCATAGTTACGGTAATACTCACTTGACATCATAAGAAATAAGCGTTGTTATCAAATACTGTATACATGATTGAGAGGCCCTTCTCCTTCTCCCAAGCTTGGATCAGCCGTAATGATGGCCATATGAACATATTTAGTTGCCATTTCAACAGCAGTTGGCAAAGGATAGCCCAGCGCTAGCGCGGATGCAATTGCGGAACTGAGGGTGCATCCAGTTCCGTGCGTGTTCCTAGAACCATGGATTTTCGGATGGCGATATATCGTAAAACGTTCTCCTTTAGAGTCATAGAGAATGTCAATAATTGTGTTTGGACCAAAGACATTCGGCAAGTGCCCGCCTTTGAGGAGCACTGCTCTACATTGAAGGCGTTCAGTGAGTATTCGGGCTGAATGTTTCAATTGATCCAATGTAATTGGTCCTTCTTCCACAGCTTCCGATGCATTGTCTAATAATCGAAGTAGTGCCTGGACTTCTAGGAAATTTGGAGTGAGTAGCGTGGCATAAGGATACAGATTAATGGCACAGTCCTTTATCAATGCTTGTTTGGCCAAACTGAAGCCCGATGTCGAATTGATGATAGGATCTATTATGAGATAGCCACTGTATGTTTTCAGATAAGGAATGAGCCCGTTAAGTACTTCCCTAGTTAGCATTCCACACTTGATGGCGTCAACTCTTGAGTGCTTGTCCCCTAAGGTAGCCTTGAGGATCTCTTCAACGGCATCAGAGCTCACAGAAAGTTTATCTAAGACCCCTTTGGTATTTTGCACAGTCAAGCAGTCTATACAAGTCAAAGCAAAGCATTTAAAGGAGGTAATTGTCTTGATGTCCGCTTCAATTCCTGCTCCTCCACTAGGATCAGACCCTGCTATGGTAAGGATGCTCGGTCGGGGCGCAGGCTCCAACACCGTCTTCAAGTTCAAGTCCACCAATTTCGTTGTCATTAGCGGCAGTGGCCTATCGTCACTTCTTCAACAGCTTCTGCGCATACCTGAAGTTATGTGTGACAATTTTAGCCTACGTGATAGCATTAGCAGTCGTACCGTTAGCAATATTTTTGGACAGCTCTATTCCAAGCACAACTACCAAAACGTCATAATTTAGTGTAGTACATTATCAGTCAGGAGAGCAAGCGGGAGACCATCATCTCACACCTGCCAACCTTTTACACAGCTTTACAAACCGGCTGAACTATGTTCAGGCCAGCTTTGGAGTTGTTTGAAGTACCAAACAACAAACTTGCGGATAACATGCAGAACTAACCATTAACTATATGTACACGATCCAACGTATAAAACGAAGACCTCTTCAACCTTGTTTCAGTGGGCACAGTGACAGTCGAACCTTCAGATTAGCATCTAGGGGGGCTATGAGAGCGGGCTTGCGCCAGATCTTACTTTCTTCTAAAGGCACAGCCCTCCGAGAGTTTTGCTTTACCACCGGTTGGCGTACACAGGACAGTGGTGCATGAGTCACATGTAACAGCAGTTTGGGCGTGTGAGAAAACAGTGGTGATTTGTAGACATCCTGGGCATTTAACGTCCATGAAGAATGATCTTGGCTCTTGGACCAGAGCCTTGAGTTTGTGTTTCTGTGCTTCTGAGGTTGCGCTCGGGTGGAGTAAATCTTGAACTAAAACCATCTTGTGACAATATTCCTGTAGCTATTGAGTCTGATGCTGTCCGTGTTGCTAGTTCCTTTGACCTCTTCTATAACTGAAAGGCGTGTTAATCACTTATATAAAATAAAACCTTTTTGCTGCCGCCTCACCTTTAATTTTCCATTTCTGTGCAAAAAATTTTCAGTCGCCTGCACAGGAGGACACAACCCTAATAATCATCACGTGATCTAAATATTTCTTTATTATTTTATTACTTAATATTGTACACACCCTTCTCCGCGTTTATCTTTTTTTGACGTAGTAAAGATTGAAGATGTCTTTGCGATAACGAGACGTTGAGGAGTGTCTTGCACTTTGCGTGCCCGTATGTGGTGGCCTTGTAGAATTGGGGTGGAGAAAGAGTGACAATCATCTGCTATTGATTACACGTCTAAATGAAATGCCTCGGCGCCGCAATTTTGATGAATTGGTTCGTGAGCGCAGGGTAGCAGACGTTCCCCAAGTAATAGTAAACACCAGCAGGCACGGTGTGTGCCTTGCAAATCAAGACAGCATGTCCTCCCGTCTACTTCTTCCTCTGACTTCAATTTTAGTTTCCTTGACAGTGAGACTCTATCTCAATGGGGTCTACGGCATAGAGCCACAGGTTGGATTTCTAGTTGCGTCCGCAATTAGCCTGGGCTATCTGTATTATGTACACCTCCCTTTGAACATCCCCCTTATTAGACACAACACTCGACTTGCGACCAAAGAGATTATTACAAAGTTGAATAGCTGGCCCATGGACGCATTTGGAACATCAATGCTGGTTCTCGTCATGAGCGCTGCAATATCAACGAAAAATGATATACTCTATTTTGGCGTACCTGTATCTCTCATTTGGGTAGCAAGGTTGGGTGACCAAAACCCGAAAAGGGTGCGCACCCCAATCCGTGTCAGTGGATTGGTGGAGGGGCGGTTTGAAGACTTGGAAGAAGAAATCAGCTTCCTGAAACTCCAGCTCACCAAGCAGCAGAAGTTTTTATCTCGCTGGGAGAAAGAGCTTAGATCTTCGACGACGCGCTTACAGAAACAAATCGACACGAAACTCCTAAGTGCCGACATATATTTTGGTCAACTACAAAGCATACCCGCCAAGCCAAGTCTGTTCCGCGCACAAGCCGGACACAGCTTAAAATGGGGAAGATCCGTCATCAAGACATTATTAAAGAGAATTTTAAGTCCTAATCAAGTAAAGTATTTAGGACGCATCAAGAGACATTTCCACAATATGAGGTTACTATCTCCAGGCGCAGATGTACCCCGTGCTATAAGCCAATGACTCACAAGCTGGAACAGAGCTACATGACAAGCGAGCCCTCCATGAATACACTAGGTTTTGCCGCCCCTGGCTAGCGTAATCAGTTTTATCAGTCTCAGTTCAGAATATTACGTCATCTTCAACCTCTGGGGTTGCTAGAAAATCGCAAACATTTATGAAATAACAGAATGCGATAATACATAAAAAAGAGTCCTCACTGATCGGATGATCCCGGTTAAGAGCTATCTGAGGGAATAACACAGATTATGGTTGAGAAGAAGACCCAATCAGTTGTACCTGCCAAGAGGTTACGGACGCCACACGACTTGGAAGTTTTCACAGGATCGGGGACGTATAATGACTTGGTGAACTTTGTTGTTTCGCTGGCAACCTCTGTGCATGGCTTGGAGCTGGGGTCACAAGACTCCAGGGGAAACGCGCCTATACAGTCCTTACTGAAGCTCCTGGATGCTGTGAATGATATCATTGTTGCCCACCCTATAGTTACAGACACCTCAAGCAGATTTGGAAAGGTTGAGTTTAGAGACTTTTACGATGATCTTTCGTCAAAGGCTGCTGCGCTGATTTGCCAACACCTTGAACTTCAACAGAGCGAGTTTGATAATCCTGCAATGGAGCTCGCTGCATACCTTTCGAATTCGTTTGGCGACCGGACCCGAATCGACTACGGGTCAGGACATGAACTCAACTTTTTATGCTTTCTCCTCTGTTTAGCCAAACTCGGATACTTCAAAGTTCCAGAAGATAACAAGTATTTAGTTTTGGAGGTCTTCAACAAATACATGAAGCTTATGCGCCGTCTTCAACTGAAATACTGGCTAGAGCCAGCGGGCTCTCACGGTGTTTGGGGACTGGATGACTACCACTTTCTTCCTTTTCTTTTTGGCGCTGCTCAGCTTTCCCCCTTCAGCCGACCAAGACCATTGACAATCCACAACAAAGACTACATTGAGGAGTATAAGGATAAGTTTTTTTACTATGGCTGCATTGCATTTATTAATGACGTCAAAACGGGCGCAGAGTCTTTACGTTGGCATTCACCTATGCTGGACGATATCAGTGGCGTCAAGACGTGGTCCAAGATTGAGGAAGGAATGATCAAAATGTACAGGGCTGAGGTTTTGGGAAAACTGCCTGTCGTGCAGCACTTTATGTTTGGATCCATCCTTGCTTGCCCAGATGGAGTTGGCATAGACCATGATGATGACGATGATGACGGGCACTGCTGCGGTCATGAAATTCACTCTACTTGGGGAAACTGTTGCGGAATCAAGGTCCCCAGCGCTATTGGAGCAGGTTCCATGAACAAAAAACATAGCATACCCTTTGACTAAATTCATTATTACGAATATAATCAATTTAAAAGTAAACTTGACTTCATCACTGTTGGGAAGGCGACTAAACAGGTCACCAGCCAAATCTCAACTGAGAAGCTGTAAAAACTGGAGGCTTCCATACGAGCTTTGACGGATCTAGCTTGTGTCTCTTCTTCTTTTTGAGCTTTTCATGGTTCTCAATGGCCTGGTTTGTGAGACATATAATGTGCTGGCCCTTGTAATACCTCAGCATGTTCATAGTTTGCAGAGTGTGGAGAATATCTGTAGTGGTCATGGACGTCATTTGAGAAATCTCATCAATGCTTATATCTGAGCTTTCATTCTCAATCAAGAGAGATGAAATGGTCTCAGCCCAATAAGCCCTATAGGATAAAAGTCCCAAATCAGACAGTGGCTTCTCAGGAGATCCAACCTTCCCTTCCACTTTAGACAAAAAATAAGAAAATTGAATTAACAGCTTACCGTACCCATGGCGTTGATATTGAGGAAGCGTTAAAATACAGGCAACATTGTAGGAATCTGCGCTCTCCTTCTCCTTGGAGAAGTATCCCACCAAGTGATGCCCCAGTTCGTCGCGCTTTGTCATGCAATAAAACAAGAACGGATCTACATCGTAGTAGAGGGTCTTGTGATCGAGAAAAAGCTTGGATATGAGACAGAGGTTGCGGCACCACGTGCGCTGTTTTCTCCCGTCAATTTCGAAGAAAGACACATAGTCATCGCGATAAATCTCGTTACCGGGAGGATGTTTCAAGGTGCACTTGGAGCGGAATCTTTCAAACTGTTTGCGTGAGCTGAAGTAGCTCAGTGAAAAGTCACAAATGTAAAGTTGATCCTCTTCTGTCATCTCTACTGGGTAGGGCGAGAAGTACCACGGCTCCACCTCGTGGTTTCCGATAATGACCTTGGTTATGTTTCTTATCTTGGCAAGCTCGTGTGTCGATGTCTGAGCCATTGAACCGCTTGTGCGTAATTTTTCAATTTCATCCTCCCTGCTGAGCTCCTCTCCTTCCTTAACAAGCCCTTGAACATTGAGATTGTCCAAATCCATTTCATCCCCCTGGGCCTCACCTCTCGAGGCTGGGCGGGTGCCGTTTGCAGAGTTGGGTTCCGCGGGGGTGGCAGTTTCTGATTTCTGACCCGTGTTCTTTGACACCTTCTTTTTATTCTGCTTCTTACTGTCCTTCTTCACGGCGGCAGCCTTCGGGGGATACATAGGCCTGTGTCTGTCGATTTTCGACTCGTTGATCCACTCGTCCAGCCGCTTGTTGAACTCTACATAGTGCACGTAGTACACCGGGTTTCCCTTCTTTCTCTGGATTGCGAGGATTTCAGCGAGCCGGAAGTGCCCTTCCTTGGCGACATACACCTTGCAGCCCCCCACTATCTCGGATGCTTGGAACTGTTCGTCCCCCATGGGCTCTGGCGGAATGAGCCTGAGGGCCTCGACGGACTCGGTGGCTGGCGACTCTGAATCCGACGCCATGCTGTGCCCGACTGCAAAACGACTCTCCACTCAAGCCTGGCCGCGACGCCCTCGACAGCTCTGTGCCTACGCTAACGACAGACAGGGACTTGCTTACCTTGCTGTTGTCTGTCTTATCCGCACCACCTAGAAGCAAAGGCTTGTTTTTCTCCAACGGCAAAAACTCTGGGACAAGACTCGTGTAGGTTTGTGGTGCACGGGTGATGAACTGAAAATGTGTGTGTGTGTGTGTGTGTGTGTGCACAGGCAAAATCATCAAGCCCGGAATCGGAAAAATTAAGTGTGTTCCTCATTGCACTCGACCCGGACACAAGTAATCGACGCGTCGGAAAAGTGCTGAACCTGCTCGTCAGCTACAGTTGTAGCTTGATAGACGCACAGGCTCTCACGCTTTCAGCGCGGCAGCCTGGTGTGTCCAGCCAGGCCATCTCTCTATACTTGTCAAGGAAATGAGTAAATAGCTCATTTTCTGTGAAGCGGTTGCTCACACAAATGAAAGCCCCCCCTGAAGCTGACTAGGGATCCTAGTCTGTCATTACGTAAGTACGGCTTTTTCTTCTTGTTCTTATATATCCTAAGCTTTTGCGTCTCAGCTCGCCAGGAAGTTGTGCCTTATCGAGACACCATAGAGGCCACCAGTGAGCACCGATTACCAGAGCTGCAGCCAGCGTTTATATACCCCCTAGTTGTGGGTGGTTTTAAAACTCCGAGTTTTTTTTTAAAGGAGCCGCGCTTTATCCCTTTTTACTTATACATATATATGACGCTGCTTGATGGCAGATCATTGCCACAAAGCTATTACCCTATTTTGATAGAAAGAACGGCGTGTATAAGACGAGGGGATGGATATGTCAACTTGTAGAGCTGCAAGAGTGGCGATATCGTTGACAGACCGCCTTAGAAGAAACGGAATTTATACGGATTTAAGCTATTTGTAATCATCGGGATTTTCCCGGCTTTCACCATCAATACTCACCGGACTTTATCCGGCTTTACTCAACTAGCAAGATTCTCCGTTTGGAAAAGAGGATGAAAAGCTACGCACACTTGTCTTTCTTTGATCTCCTACAGTGAAGACTGTAAAATCAAAGTAACTGCAGTCACCTGTCTTGAGTGCTTATCTACTGTCAAGCAAAATGTCAAAAACGACCTACTTCGTCACAGGAGCTTCCAGAGGCATTGGCCTTGCCCTGGTTACGGTTCTTGCTCAGTCGCCTGAAAACCATGTCATTGGCTCGGTAAGAGATAAATCCACTGCTACCAAGTTGACTGAGCTTGCAAAGACAAGTGGGAACATTTCGATAGTTGTGCTTGATCTGGCCAGTGAAGAGTCAATAAACGGTTTAGAGGCCCAGCTCGAAGCGGTCGCAAGCGATGGCATAGATGTATTCATCTCCAACGCAGCAATTGCACCTCCTAGCTTTTACTCCGTGTTGGAGTCGACCAAAGATCTGTTGCTGAATCAATACCAGACCAATGCTCTGGGTCCAATCCTCGTTTATCAAAAAGTTCACAAGCTCCTGCTCAAAAAACAGACACGTAAAGTCATGTTCATTTCGAGCATTGCCGGCTCAACTGCTATCATCTTTGACATGGAGGGCATGACAGCTTACGGACATTCGAAAGCAGCTTTGAACCATCTAGTGAACAGGCTGGGACATGAGTTGCAAAGTGAGGGCTTTTCAGTCGTTGCCGTTCATCCCGGACTGGTCCAAACGGACATGGGAAAGCCATTCCGCGAGATTGTTGGCCAGATGGGAGAGGAGCTTGCAGAATGGATGAGTGCCAACATGTTAACACCAGAGGCATGCGCTAAGATGCTTCTGCTACAGCTCAAGTTTATGCGTCCTCAAACGAGTGGCGGCAAATTCATCAGAGCCGACGACGGCAGTAATGTGCCCTACTAGATGGCTCTGAGGTTGGTTACGACAACCGACTCCTAGCACGTTCATTATCTTTTCTGCAAGAGTCTATAACTGGAGGTTTTTGTTAGTAATGAGTTTTCTCCCGCCCTATCTAGTGCGGCACGCGTTCAAACGTAGCAGGTACAGCAGTAGAGGAGGCTCTGCGGGTGGCGCAACACTACCAGTGTAGTACGACTGTTGAAACGCCGCACCCCACAATTGTTTCCGGCGGGGCGGCTGGCCGCCCGGCTCATGAGGATTCAGGCTCGGGCTAGAGAGCGGGCGCTGATGCTTGCGGTGCGCCTCTTTTTGGTTGGATTTCAGAAGAAAATTTCAGGGCGCATCCTTTCGCGTACATAAAAAGAGGGAGAGAGTGACAACAAGGGAAAAAAAGAGGAGAGAGGGAGAAAGGAAGGGAGAGAGGAGCGTGCGCCGAGGGGGGAGATCGGAAGAGCACAC
>JAKTPG010000093.1:0-20118 GCA_030557505.1 Ogataea maris | reverse complement strand
CCCCCCCCCCCCCCACCCGACCCCTCCGCCTCCGACCCCGGTGGTTTTGGCGTGTGTTACGTAATTTTTCGTTTCCCCGGCTGCGCGTGCGTCTCCGGTCGCGCGGAGCGGGCGGGCGGAGGGCGGGCAGGGCAGGGAGAGGAGCGACGCGCCGATCGGCGTGCGTGTCGCGGCGTGGGGAGAGCAGTGCGGTGAGAGGCACCGCTGTGCTATCTGCTGTAATGGCCCTCGTGGCGTGCCCTTATGCCCTTATGCCCTTCTTCCCCCACCTCCCCCCTCCCCCGCCAATCACCGCGCTCCCTCGCAGCGTCGCCGGCCGCGCACAGATAAGCCGCTCCCTGAAAAAAACCGTGACCTCCCAGGGAGCAGCGGGAGCACAGAGAACGGGCGCGCCGGCCACACAGGGGGTGCGCTGCTGCTCCCCGGGCCGCCCCTCGCTGGCGGGGCAGAGCGCAGTCGGGCTTTGCGCTCTGCCCGCCCCAGCACCCCCTGCAAGCCAAGCTCCCGTTGTCCGCCTCTCCCCACCACCCCCCATCTACTCCCCCTGCACATCTCTACACCCGCTAGCAGCACCCCACCCGTCGCACTACGTACAGTACGTCAACTTCATGCCTACATTTCATTCATCGCGTCTCTCGTATACACTGCCCCGCCTAGCCTGCCCCCAGCGCGTCGTAGCACTCCTCCACATACCCAACCTCCACCTCGCAATGCGCCGCGTTCACGCCAGGCGCGTTGAAGATCTCGTCCAGCTTCTCCCGCACCCGAGCCAGCTCCTGCGCACCCTCCTCCCCGAGCCGCACCAAGTACAACGACACGCGCCGCATCCGGTACCTCGTGCACCCGCCCGCCAGCCGCAGCGCCCGCTCGAGCTCCCTCACATTCGCAAGCCGCCACCCGACAAGCCGCAGCGTCTCGAGCCCAGACACAATCGATCGCACCTCGATCGCGTCGCCCGCGCCCGCCCCGGGAACGGAAAACGGCTGGCTCAAGTTCAGCCACCCGATCCACGGGTAGCAGCACCGGAACTTGTCCTCAGCGTCGTCCCTGTTCAGCACAACAACAGAAAAGTGTCTCAGCTTGTAGAAAAAGCGCGTCTGGAACAAAAAGTGCTCGTCGTGCGCATTGTCAATCAGAGCCCGGAACCGCTCGCTCATAACAAACGAGCAAGCGTCGCCGCTGTAGAACAGGCTCAGCGAGCCCGGCGACGCAGACAGGTGCGCCTCGCCCCCAGCCAGCAGCGAGTTCGGCGAAGGATACACCGGCGCAAACACGTCGTTCAGGTTCAGCGGGTACCCCCACTTGCAGTTGACTAGCCGCAGATCGTCTAGGTACACCAGCTTCCCATCCATGCAGCGCGCCTTCATGTCTGAAAGATCGGGTTTGATCTTGGGGTAGAAAAACTGGTCCTTCGACAGCAGAAAACCACTGAGCTTCAGCCTTTTCACGTTGTGGAACCGCTGCAGCTGCGTCAGCTCGAAAAGAGACTCGTCGTCTGCGGTGGCCGAGTGGCTGACCAGCTCCATCTCTGTGATCTTGTCCGACAGCTCCACATCGAACTTGTCCTGGTACTTGAGACACCGAGAAGAGGACATCACCTCGACCGACATCTGCGACAACTGCGGGCAGCTCTCAAGCAGGCTGCGCAACGAGATGTTCCACTCGCCGTAGTTGGTTGCCTTGCGGTCGGCCAGGTCGCTGAACACGCGCGCTTTCGTCACGAGGTGCTTGCACTTGAAGGTCTCGTCAAACCGCTTGAAGTCCGCCCACGTGAGCTTCACGGCCCGGAACACGAGCGCGTGGAACCGCGCGCGGTGCGCCCCCGACAGCACGGACAGATTCAGCAGGTCCTGCCGCGAGAAGCCCGCCTCCTCGACCATCTTCTCCACAATCTCGAACGGCAGCCGCAGAAGCAGGCTCTTGCCCCGATCTCCGCGCGGGGACACGTCCAGCCGCTGCTTCTTTCGCACGTGACTCATGATCCGTCCCAGTTGCCAGCCACTGCTTCCAGGCTGCTTCCAGGCTGCTTCCAGGCTCTTGTAAAGCTCCTTCCGTCCTTCCTCGCTCTGCGCCAGTCGGCCAGCCAGCGTACCGCTTACTCATCAACAGTGCTTTTCAACCCAAGAAGACTCATTTGCACTGTGTGTGGGTTCTCCCTTTACTTTTTCCTTTTTTTTTTTGCCTTGTTTTTCTTTATCGAGGTGGGAGGAGGAGGAAGAAGGAGGAAAGAAAAGGATTGTTTTTTTTAAAAGCGTTGTTGGTGTACAGATGTTTCTGAGCAGCGGGCTGGCGCTGGCGCATAATCAGTACACCTTGAACCGCTATTCCCTCGAAGACAATAGATGATAGCTACCATAACAGGTGTGCGCCAAGAGATAGATAGATAGAGATAGAGATGGTCAGTTAGAAAAGGTAAGTAAGGTAGGGTGAATTAAAAGCAAAAAATGCTTGCAAGCCAGCATAGCAGCAGGCAGAAGAAACAGACTGCAATCAGTAGCTTATCAGGTCGCTGTCCAGCTCCTCCTTGTCGTAGTCGTCCACGTCTAGCTCGTTCTCGGCCCCATGCTGCAGGAGCTCGTCGTACTTGCGCCACTTCCGCTTCAGCAGATGCAGCGCCAGGACAGCAGTCGCAGTCCCAACATGGTCCAGGTACTCAAAGAACCGAGAAATGGCGCTCCGGTCCGACTGCTTGATGGCATTCATCCCGCAGATGTACATGCTTGTCTGGAGCAGGTACGCATTGTTGTTCGGCTTGGAGGCCGCAGACCGCAGAAACAGCAAAAGGTCCAGGTTCTTCGACACAAGCTCCTGCACCAGCGGATGCTTTTTCGGCAGTCGGCAAAGTAGCGAAAACGTGATCATCAGCGAGGCGTTCACATACGACCGCTGCGACATGTCATACCACGAAATGTACTGTACAGAATGGTCCGGCAGCTCAATTCGCTCTACTGCCTCGGGGCTCAAGGGCTCAAAGTCAGGCGGCGGCAGTTCAGAGCACTCGGGATGCATGAAATGAGTCTTGGGGACGATCCCGTCCTTGCTGATCAGCTCGTACTCTGCGTTCTTTTGGATCTCAGTAATAAGCTCCGTCACCTCGAAGATCGACACGTCCACCCTCTTCTGTGCTTGTCGCTCGTCCTGCTGGGACGATCTGCATCGCCGGATGTACTTGATTAGCTTCTGTACGGTCTCTGCCATCGAGTTGGTGAACCCATAGAGTAAGTTGAAGCCGTCGCGTCTGCTCACCCCTATGTTTTCCAGATATATCTCGAGATTGTGATGGTCAAAAAGAACAGTGTCAAGTTCTTCGGCTTGAAGAGTACCGCCCTGCGGCGCTGTAAAGCCTGCAATCATTTCTATCGATAAGTACCACGCCCTGCAGAACGCAATCACGTAGCTGTTTTTCTTGTATGCAGCCAGATTTTTGTTGAAAGGCGCATACGTGACAAGCAAGTCTTTGGCCCCGCGTAAATGCGGCCTCCACTTCTGTAGATTGGAAAGTGCTGTGTATGATGTCAGAAGAAGAACTGTTAAAAGCATCGGTTCCACGTTCTCTGTTATCTTGTGCTCATCCGCGAGAATAGTGGAGAGAAGCTGCAGGCAGGTGGAAAGATACGAGCAATAGCTGGTCTCATCCTTTGGGTCTTTTGTCTTTTTATGAGACTGCAGAGCCCCACATGCCAAAAGCGCAGCCAGCAGATAGTTGTTCCCGCTGGCATAGGTCATGAGAATATCCCTTGCCGGGTTCGCCTCGAGTGAAGGGCGGAACGGCATAATAACTTTGGAATAGTCATTATAGAAATACTCGAGGTACTTCATATGCTCCTCGCCCAGTTGCAACGAATCAAGAGGGAATGAACGTATCATGAAGTCTGGCACTTTCTCGCTCTCTTCTTCCTCGTGTAGGAAGAGCTCTTGAGGCGTTTGATAATCGCCGTGCTCCAGCATCTGAAACAGGGGCGATAACGCCTTATCATCAAAGCTCTCTGGCTTGACCTCATCTATCTTACTTTCTAGAAGATCATTAAGACTATGAGCAAGTATGTTGGCAGTGGATATAGTGTCCACCTCTGACGGCTGTACTGAGAGATCTGGAACGTCCATCATCGCACCGCTTGCGTGAGTTACCGACTGAGGAGATTTAGGAGGGGTGTTCTCCATTGAGTGCTGCTTGTTGTGATCCACGGAGTTTAGGTCTTGCTTCTCAAAACCATTCTGTGGAGAGAAACTCGCGCTCACCGGAGTTGTCCCGTTGAGAGGGGCGCGTTGTTCGGCCGAAGGCATCATCTGAAACTGCGGACGTTGCGCTACCTGAACAAACGACTGGTTTGCGGACCAGTATGGGTGAACCAGCCCCAATGGCGGCAGTTGGACACTGTATCCACAGCTCGGAGTATCTAGTGGTGGTCGTGGCACTCTTCCTGCTGCTGCTGCTGCTGCTGCTGGGGGTGCCAGCTTGTGAGTGGGGACACCAGATTGCAAGGGCGCAAGTCTAGTCTGCGGTGCGGCCACCAAGTTGGCGCCGGCCATGAATATACTGGGGGAGCGCATCTGTGGAATGAAATGGGGCGGTCCAGCAACATAGTTCATGACTGGCGGCAGTACGGGCTGGAGGGGCTGCTGCTCGTACGACGCCTGGCTGTGCGGCGGGGCTTCCACCTCGGGGGGCCCTTTGCGGCCGCCTGCTTTGGTCCTGGACTTCTTGCGGGCCGAGGTGGAGTAGATGCACACCTTGTCCAGCCGCTTGCAATGCCAGCAGACGGGCTTGGCCTCGTCGCACTTTATCTTGCGCCTTTTGCACTCGTTGCAGCCATTCTTGGAGTACTTGCGTTTCCTAATGGGATGCGCATCCGCTTCCTGTTTCCCGCGCTGTTCACTCCTCTCCTTCCACTCCATTCAGCAAGACACTTAAGAGCTCCATGGAAAGGAGCACAACCAGCTTCAGTTTGCAGGCCGCACGCTCTCGCTCCCAGCGTCGTCGTGTGTGGCTCCTTCCTTATCGGTGCTCGGGGAGCTCTCCCCGTCTTATATTGCTAAGCGGCTCTATTTTATATTTTTGAGAGGTGAGCTTTTCCCTCTAACCCAGGTTTCTAGGCGTACCCACCTCCTCCTTTAAGGCATTCGAGGGGAAAACTCCTGGTGGCACGTGACCACCGCCTAAATGGATGCTCAAATTCCGAAATGCCGTCTTGGCGAAGAGGGAGGTGCGCGGGTGTGGGCATCTACCTGCCTACACGCAGAAAAGGGAGGATCGGCTCTCTCTCTCTCTCTCTCTCTCTCTCTCTCTCTACTGCCCGCAGCCTTTAATCTCAACAGGGTGGGGTCCTACACACCTATAGGAGGCCAGTCGCACACCGCTCGCGCCTCTACAGCTTGAGAACATGCGGCTGCAGAAGCTCGAACACCTTCTCGGCCGCGCCCCACGACATTTCCACACCAGAACCGCCAAACCCGTAGCAGTGAACAATCACCACACCATCGGACACAACCTCCCGCGCGATACGCACGCCGCCACGACGTGCGGGACGGAACCCGACATTGATGCGCTGGATGTCAAGCTCGCCGTCAATCAGCAGCTCCGGAAACCGCTCCTTTGCGTTCTGAATGAGCGCCTTGGTCTCGCGCGCGCTCGGTCTCTTCCTGCAACTGTTCACCACCTTCGTGCCCCCAACTATAATACCGCCGTCGAGAGGTCTTGGAATCACAAACGACCACTGGCCGTTGGCAAGCTGGTGTGTCACTGACAGCTTCTCGTACTTGCAGTTCATGGGCGCCCTGACCAGCAGCGTCTGGCCTCTGATCGGATAGCAGGCCTTGTCGAGCGAGCCACTGTACTGCAGTCCCATCCCCGTACAGTTAATGATGGTGTGCCCCTTGTACATCTGGGCCACCTGCTTCAAAGAGCGGACCCACTTCTGCACGAACTTGACCCCGTACGTCAGTCTCAGCTTGTTCTCGAGAAAAAGCAGGTAGTGCGGCGAGTTGAGACAGAAATTGGTGTAGGACGCACCAAACTGGACATTCGCCGGCAAGTCCTGCTTTTTGATCACCTCGAAGTCATCCAGCCCCTCAGTGTATCCGGGGGCAAGCGTCTCGTAGAGAGGGTCGTTCTTCTCCAAATAGTCAATGCACTGCATGAACCGGATAGAGCTTTCTGGGAACTCGCGCTCTATTCTCTTGAAAGCACGAAGCGTGGGCCACAGCAGGTTCGAGTCTCTTAGTTGCTCAGGAGTGCTCGCAGGCGCAGGTCTGCCGTGGGCCCCGCTCTTGGAGGAGGTGTACTCGGGCTTCGCCCACCCTGTAGAAGGGAAGTCCTGCGCGACCACCGAGACGTCGGTGAACCCGTTCTCCACGGCCAAGTAGTACGCACAGGTCAAGCCAATCACGCCGGCCCCGACAACAACAACTTTAGTCTCGTTTTCCATTGTAGGTAAGCGTCCTTCTCTCCCTCTATCTCCCTCTATCTCTGAAAACAGAGCACATAAATTGGCCACAGTGTTACTAAGAGGCACCCAGAGTGTCTTATCGTACTACTGTGCAACTGTCGGCCTCCCTGTCATTATCGTTCGCATGTTTTTATCGCTCCCTAAGAAAGGCGTTCCTTCTCTCACGTGATCACTAATCCTCCTTTCGGAACAACAAAACAAAAGCGACGCATACTTTTTTGCGGCGATCGACGCTGTTTCCCTACTCGTCACGGATGGGTACAGAAACGAGGCTTGGCCGGTGCGGGGTGTGGCTGACACCTGCGCTGCGCCTTTTTCTGTGGTGTTCCACACAGAAAGTGTGCAGCGGGCGAGTTAGTTTCATTTGCCGAAAGCACAACAGATTCGGCAAATGGGACAGAAATAAAAAAAGGTGTGGATGTGCAGCCTGGGGGGTTTAAATTAAAAGGCAAACAACAGCGCACTTTTGCGGGCAGCCGTGTTCTTCACCTTCACGAAAGAGAGAGAGAAAGACACACACACTGCCATGTCCAAGGAAGACGTCGAAGCCGTTCTGCCCCAGTACTGCGAGAGCCCGGCCACGCCGGAGGAGCTCGAGGAGGTGCGCGTGATGCGCGCGATGAGAAAGAGAGGCCCTCCGCGCGCGCACAAGTCCGTCAAGCTGCTCGCGCTGCTCATCGCGCTCTTCTGCGCGTTCTCGCTCGGCCGCTTCGCCGAGCAGCACCAGGGCGCCGTCATGCGCGCCCACGGCGGCGAGTTCCACAGCATGGGCGACAGACCGCACGGCGGCCCGGGCTTCCCCCACCACCACCGCCCGCACGGCGCCGAGCAGGAGCAGCAGGAGGGCGGCCGTCTGGCGCGCGCGCGCGCCCAGCCAGAGGAGCTCCGTCTTGGCCCTGACGCCGAGGCCGGCGCGCACAAGCCCCACGGCGCACAGCCAGCCCGCAAGCACAGCGAGGAGCACGGCGAGAAGCACGCCGGCAAGACAATGAAAAAGCCTTGCAAGGGCAAGAAGCACGGCGCCGCCACGTCCCGCAAGCAGACCCAGAAGGAGACTGAGGAGCCAGAGGAGGCCGACGAGCCAAAGGAGGTCGTCGAGAAGGAGCAGGCCACCGCGGAGGACCCACACAAGGATATGCACTCGGTGCACAAAGAAACGAAGCCTTGCAAGGGCAAAAAGCACGGCTTCTTGAAGGGATTCTTCGGTCCAGCAAAGACCGAGAAGACCGAGAAGGAGGCGTCCAAGGCCGAGAGCAGCGCCGAGAGCGAGTCCGACGCGGAGTCCGACAGCGAGTCCGAGTAAGACGCCATGCCCCTCCTCGCCGCGCCGCGCCGCGCCGCGCCGCGCCTGCCAACAGGACCCTATGCGCCCATCCCTGTTAGCTCCGTTTTTCTATGTTCATTTTCTTTCGGGGACAACAAGCCTCCCCCACTACTACTAGTACCATTTTCTTTCTCTTGATTTGGTTATATACTGATAACGGTTATATTGATAACGATTACCTTTCTCTCTACCCTTTTCGGGGCGGAATCTGGCTGGCTGTGTCAACAGGGACCAAACCTGTGGCCTCAGTATCTGTTCGAAATAAGCCATTGGGAGAGCTCCGGCCCGAAAAACCGCTTGATCACGTCGTGGCTGTACGTCGAGAGCTTTGAGAGCATCTTTAGCAGGTCGTAATTCACCGCCTCGCTCACAATGCTGTCCTGCCTGTAGCCCGGATGCTGCAGCACAAAGTCCCTGATGAACCGCGCAGTCGAAGGTATCTCTCCAGCAGCACGCAGCTCAACAAGCCGCAGATAGCGCCGCAGCTTGCCCGTCCGGTCGGCATCCAGCTCTGCGCCCACACCGCGCTCGATAATGCCGAGCAGCCCTTCAAACTTGTCACAGCCGCTGAATATCTCCCGCAAACTGAGCTTCTCGACCTCAGCCTCCGCATCCGCAGAAGACCACACATTCACTCTGAAATTGAACTTCGCCGCCACCACCGAGTCAACACCGTGCGCAGTCTTCATGTTCTCCTCCACAAGCGAAAGAGGCAAGTAGAAGTTTGGCTTCGTCTTCAAGATCGCCTTCGACAACAAACTCGAAAAGTCCGCAAACGCAGCATTCTCGAAATCCGTCACAGAAATCTCCATCGGCCTCAATTCAACCCTCCACCCAGGCGCCTCCTTGTTCGAAGGCACGCTCGCTTGGCTAGGTGGCTTGAACCGTAACGTTTGCCAATTGGTGGACTGTATGTTCTCAAAGTGATCCGTCTCCGTCTCGTTATCCTGATCCACACGCTCGCTGAATATGACAATTGGATCTCGCACAAAGAGGTGCGCAAAATGGTGCGCCAGCACGCTGTCAAATCCGTTCGAGACAAGCTTCTCGTATATCTTTTGGTTGATTGGGGAAAACAAATCATTGTACTCCGCCTTGAAGAACCCATATCCTTTTTCGTCATTCGGACTCATATCACCCAGGTACTGGTCCACAGAGTCGTAGCGGGACTTGGGAATCCGCTGCATCTCAACCCCATCCTTGACCATTCCACGCTCCATATGTCCTTCCAGCGGCGGCTCTCCGCGCTCATAGGGCGTTCTATCATCTACAGCGCCAGCAATGACATTCCATCTGACATCTTGGTCAGCAAGATGCCCTCTGAAAATTGGGGCTGCCGCAGTCAGCGAGAGCAGCAGCGGCGCAATGTTGACCAGCGAGTCGTATAGATAGCGAGCCTGGTAGATGTCCGCCGCCTGCATTGTCACCTGAAGGCACGACGACCCCATGCCGAAGCCCATAGAGTCCATATAAATGCAGCCCGGCTTGGCTGCTCCCAGAAAGGCTTCGTTATCGCTGAAGGGGAAGAGGTCTCTATGTGGAATGGTTGGGTCAATGCCGCCCATGACCGTTTTCTTGTCCTTGTAGAGTGGGATGTTTATCGCCACTTTCTGATTTCGCCTCCGTCTAATGTTGGCCGTGAGAGTTGGGAAACGAACATGTCTATTAATGATCTCGTCAGGCAGGAACAGCGACTTGGAGGCGCTGCCGTTCGGCTCGGCTGCCGGAGACGTAAACTCGCCAACACCCATCCGCGGGTAGGTGGTGATGCTCATGGGCTGGATGGTGCTGTCACCAATCTCTGCCGTGGCAATCGCTCGGCGTGCAGCCATGTTGGCCTCCACAGATAGATAGTCTGCGAGCGAGCAGCCGTCGTAGGGCTGCGCCGGAGTGGCCTCTAGCATGAATCTGCCGTACTCCGGGTGGAACAGCACGCCGCCCTTGACAGCCGCGTCGAAGTGTTCGCCACCCTCGCCCAGGGTGTGCAGGATCCAGTCTTTGTCAATTGCGAGCTTTGCAGAGCGGGTCTTGTCGTCGAGTTTGACGAGCATGTACTCGATCTCGTCTCCCCACAGGAAGGGGTCGCCCCTGCGGCCCGCAGCGGCCTTGAAGCAGTTGATGAGCTGGAGAATTCCATTTTCTCTGACATGGTCGGCGTACTCCCTGGACTGGGACCAGGGGAGCGGTGTGCCCAGCGAGAGGAGCCCCATTGCGTGTACGCGCAGCACAGACGGGGAGTCCGGCGAGCTGCCTGTCTTGGGGGCGGGGAAGGGGAAGGGAACGGGGGAGGCGAAGGAGAAGGGGTGCGGGCAGCTACCACTCGCTCTCTAGTTCTTCCGCTATGCTGACGAGCCACGCCGCCCAAGAGCTGTGAAGGGGGGGGGGGGTCTCTGATACAGCGAGGCGGGAGCAGAAGATGCGCCCTGTGCTGTCCCCTTGCCAAGAGACGCTCTGTGCCGGTGGAGTCTCTGCGAGGCTCTGCGAGGCTCCTGTTCTCGCCGGTGTGAGCGAGCGAGAAAGGCTGTCCTGGCTAGCAGGTTTGTTTTTCACCGATTAGTAATTGGGGGGGGGGGGGGGACGATAAAAATTTTTTGGGAGGAGCGGGTGTGGAAAGTCAGGGTTCTGCCGCGTATAGGGCGATAGCGTGTGCTTGTGGGGCGGAGGAGGAGCCCCGGCGGCCGTCCGCGGCGAGCAGGCCGTCCCACCGGGCGGTGCCCCTGGCAGTGCCCCTCCTCCCCCGGTACGCCCACCGCCCTGCCTTCCGCTTCCTCTCAGCTGTTATGCTGGCCCAACAAACCGTTCTGGCCGTCGGAGACGCAACGACACCCGTGCACCACATAGATTCCAATGGGGCGCTGCCCCTCCCCGCTTCTCTTCCCTGCCCCCCCCCCCCCCCCCCACGCGGGCTCTCCAACGCCGGCGTGTGAGCCGGGCAAGGGCCAGGGGAGGGCAGGGGAATAGCTGCCCTGCCATCGCCGCCGCCGCCTCCAAGGCAGCCCCGCCGGCAGCCCAGCCGGCCGGCTGGCGCCGCGCTCGCGCGGAGCAGCGCACACAGCAGAACGCTGTATCTCGCGCGCAGCCAATCGGCTCGTTCCGTCGCTTTGACGTCCTCCGTCCCAAGCTCATCCCAGATCCAAGGCACCACCAGTACAGGCATACAATGTAAGGGGAGTGGGGGGGGGGGGGGGAGGGGCGGGGTAAGGCCGGATGATTCCATCGCACGTGAGCGACGCGTCGATGCGCGTCGCTGACTCACAGAAGGTAAAATTTATTCCTGCCCTTTCTGCTCTCTCCCTGGCAAGGTGCAAGAAAACTGTCAGGGCGCATGGATCAGCACAGAGAGAGTGAGAGAGAGCGTGCGTGCGTGCGTGCGTGCACAGAACCCGATGACCGAACGCCACCTTGTCCTCCCCGGCGACCCGATACCGGTCGCCGACGGGCCCATCGCCATAGGCCCGAACGTCGCTTTGTCCTCCCACCTTGCTCCAACAACAGCCGGCTTCCTCACGGTCAAGCCCTCGGGCCGCTCAACAGTCTACGCCGTGGACGGCCCCGGCACGAGGTACACGCCCTCCGTCAACGACTTCGTCGTGGGGACCATCGTCGGAACGTTCGGCGAAAATTACAGAGTCTCGCTCAGTAACTTCAGCACGCCTGTCCTCCTCGCCCAAAACGCATTCCCCAACGCAACCAAGAAGAACAGACCCCGTCTGCGCATCGGCGACGTCGTGTACGCCCGCGTCTCCTTCGTGGATAAAGACCTCGATGTCGAGCTCGAGTGCTTCGATGCCACCACAGGCAAAGACGGCGGATTCGGCCTGCTGGAAGGCGGCTACATACTCCATGTCAGCCTCGCCTACGCAACATACCTCCTTCTCCACCCAGACGCAAGGATCCTGGAAAAGCTCGTGTCCAAAACCCGGTTCGAACTTGCCATCGGAGTGAATGGCCGCATTTGGATTAAGTGCGACGATGTGAGAAGCACCATAGCCTGCGTCCGTTCTCTTGAAGGTTCCCAACATTGGTCACAAAACCAAATCTCCGCTAACGTTGATAGAATATTCAAGGAGTTGCGCTTATAAGACTTGCAGGGCGCCGCATAATTCACATCCCGAGAGAGAGAGAGATAAAAGAAACCGTTCACTATTGCCAGATATAATCAATCAGCCAAGTGTGTCGCCTTGCCATTGACTGAGCCCAAGGATAACTCCTCCTCCACCGGTGGACCCTGCTCTAGTATATAGTTTTGGTTGAAACTAACATAGGCATCGCTTCCATCATTTCTAATGAGCTCAGGCTCTCCATTTCCCTGATAATGGGGAACGATGTTTCTGAGATCATGCTCACCGATGCTGACGTCTCCATTATGCTTTGCAAGGGACGTACCCAGTAGCTTTAAGCGCGTATAAAGCTCATGATCTGTATTCTTCTCTTTCCCATAGTAAGAGTCGACATAAGATATTTTTGTGAAATCCATCAATCGCTTATACGTGTCGTAGTCGGAGTCAACCAAACCAGATTGGGGCACACCCCCCCATTCGCCATCTCCAATTACCTTCAGTTTATTTTCCACAGAACATGAGGTAAAATAGGCCTTGTAGTTCTCGGCTGAGATTGTCGGAATGGATTCTGCTTTGAGGCCTGGGAATCCTTGATCCTGCTCGTTTTCTCTGTTTTTCTCTCTCACAAACATATACTTCCCCTCACTGCCATTTAGTGAAGCGCTCTTGGTCCCTTCAGGTATAACATTATGTCTACCATAAGTCATTGCCTCCCCAAAGTAGCTATCGTCAAAGAAACCAATGGCATTATCAGCCGCCCTCAGCAAATTAGTTTCCATATCTATAACTGGAAGCGTCCCCTTCTGTTTAATGTGCTCGTCAATTTCACTATCCTTCGCCGCCATAACATCCCTGAGGTCGTCATTAGCTTGCTTAAACTTTTGCAACTGATTGTTGTTAAACGCAAGCTCATAGAGGTTTTCGTCTGACCCAGTTTCCGTATCAGTTTCCAATTTCCCTCCAGAATTGGAGTTGAGGTCTAATTCATGCCCAACATTGAGATACTTTAATTCTCTATGGGGCTTTCGTGATTTAAAAGGAGAGATATAATGCTCTGTGTCGAAATCGCCAGCTTGCTGGAGAACAATATTTTCACTTATTGAAGGCTCACGCATTCGTTGCCGTGCGCGGCCTCTGGACACTGTGCTTGTTGTAGCGGCTCCATTAGATGTGGAAGGTATGTTATCTTTTGGTTGATTGTTTGCATGTGAGGTTTCATGGAGTTTGAGAGTAGAATTCATACCAAACTCAAACAGCGTTCCAAATGCTGTTAGTTGTCGCGGCACATACCTCACTGCCCAATAGTTATCAAAACATCCAGGATAAGGATCCACTTTCTCTATAATAAGCCCTTCAAGCTTTTTGTGTAAACTATCTTTTTTAGCATCCAACGCTGCTAACAGACTGTTCATCTCGCTCGCCAAATTACAATCAGAATACCAGTGGGTATAGCTGGGCTTATAATTCAGTAAAAACCCGTCGTAATTATGATGCAAGTAATAGTCCGTGTTCAGGTCCCAAAGCATTGGAAGTCCCTTTTCATAGACATAGTTCCCCAAGAATAAATTGATTGCTTCCTGTCTTTGAGCGTCTACAAATGAATTGCTATAGAACCGCTTGACACTCTCTATTATGTCTCGTGAATGAGACGTCCACTGGTTTATCTTCCGGTAAGTCTGCAAAGTATTGACTAAATGAGATCCGCCGTACTGAAGCGCGATTGTGTCGCCGTGGTCATGAAACATCTCTGTCAAGATATTGATCGCGTCAGAATCGTATTCTAGATACTTTTCTTTGATCAAGCCAAGGGCAAAAAGTTGATGCCCAAGGGCACGTTTTCCAATTACAAACTGCGCGGTGTTTGTGCGGT
This sequence comes from Ogataea maris, assembly GCA_030557505.1. Classification (NCBI taxonomy): domain Eukaryota; kingdom Fungi; phylum Ascomycota; class Pichiomycetes; order Pichiales; family Pichiaceae; genus Ogataea; species Ogataea maris. Next base: position 6,417 of record JAKTPG010000093.1, on the reverse strand, counting down.
CCAAGCAATCAATGCAGTTTGTGCGACAGACGCCCTTTTGGAGTTTAGTTTCCTTCAAAGTTAGCCCATTGTGGAAAAAGCCAGTGGTCTGTAATGTTTTTTCACTGTAATTCTCAAGCCATTGTATCACGTCCTGTCCTCTACTTTTGGACGCGCGGGACATATCCCAGGCCATGTAGTCGATCTTACTTCCTTCAGGCAAGAATACGTTCAAGTAATTGATGCAGCCCTCAAATTCTTTCAGGAGCTTTGTTTCTCTCGGGGTCTTCTCGCGCTGTTTTATAAGATTCAATACCTGCACCGGCGCTCCATATCTTTTGAAAAGATCGTCGAAATGCAGGGCAGAAGCGGAATAGAAAGGATCAATGACATTAAGTTCAATCGGTGGCTTTGTCATCCGTATGTTTGGTGCTGTCTCTTGAGACCAGGACAAGGGAATGGAGCCTCTGTGCTGAACAAAAGAGGAATACCTTGGGCTATTATAAAACCCACCACTGGGATCATGGAATGATGTTGTAAGCATGTCACTGACAATCTGCTCTGTCTCTACTTCATTGGCGACATTTCCTTGATCGTTGACACCTCTTTTGAAGAACCGAGCACCTGCAAAATGGTGAGACCGTCTGGCAATCAATGTGACGTAGACCTGCAGCTCAAAAATGGATATACTGACTTGGTCAATGAATCCATGAATAATGGGCTGGAACCAATCGTACACTCTGTCAAAAGATTTAAAGACAGGCCTTAGAAGCGACGAGTTCCAGACGAATCTGTCGTTGTACTCAAAGGTCTTTGCAAGGTCTTTCTTGTTTAGTCCCAGTGCTTGCTTTTTGTTTCTCATAAAGTTCACCTGCAGTGTATTCGTCAAGTCGTAGCTGTAGCTGTAGTAGAACGTCTTTCCAAGGTCGATGTTTTGGAAAGTTGCGATATAGCGGGCCTCCTCAGAGTTGCGATCCGGACGCTTGGGGTTGTGTGCGACAGGAATTAGCTCGGTGGCATCTATGTGGTATAGGTAGTAACCCCCCAGGATGGCTATGGGCCGCCGCCGCGTCACGACGCAAAGGTAGTAGTGCTTTGTGAAGCGTATAAAGCCAAGAAGACCCACAGCGGTCACCTTCTTTGCGAGTCCGCCCTCGCTCGACTCCTCCAGTCCGTTCAGCACGTCCATGATCTCATTGCGTGTAAAGTACACGCTATCCTCCATTATCACCAGCTTGTCGGTGAAAGTCAGGTCAATTTCGAGGATCCGAAACACCGTCTCCCGGCCATTGCTCCCCACAATGTACATTCTCTGCGTCGTGACGTAGATTGTGTACTTGGTGAGTGTGATCTTCCGGGGCTTGGGCGTGATCTGCGTCTCCTGCATCTCGTCGTAGCCGTAGTATGTCTCCGGGGCTACCTTGCTGGGGCCTTCTGGAAGGTCCCGCAGGGAGGGAGCACGCGGAGTCTCTGGGGTAGGCTCTGCCGAGAACTGAGGCGGCTCCCCAGCTGGCGCCGTCTGGTGCTGCAGGTCTGCAGCGGCAGGGCGTGTCTGCACCATTTGCACAGCACCTAAAGACCCTTCAATGGGGACCAGGCAAGAAGGAAGAAGCTGTATATATACGTTGGTTCGGCTGGCGCAGAAATAGGTGCTTCTCCCATACTACGCTCTAGCCGTGTAGATGTATATGTATGTCCTGTGTATTGTTAGTGTACCTATAAGACTGTCAAATATTCCGTCGACACAAACTGGTGCCGTCGACGGGCTGTCGACGGATTTTTTCCAAGAGACTCTAACTCACCCTCACACCTCTGCCTTTTTGCACCGTCGACACTCACCCGCATACACACACACACACACACGCACCTCACATTGCTACCTTTAGATCTATCTCACTACGTTGAAGCACAAGGAGCCTGGGGAATAGAGAGGCAAGAAGCATTTAGTCCTTTCAGGGGGACAGCAGATGCTCGTTATATACATCTAGATATAGCCAGGAATAGGTTCATTCATGAACATTAACTTATGGTGGGATATCGCTCAAATCACACACACACTCTCTCTCTAAAGGAGACAATAATGGCACTAATTCAAGTCCAAAACACACCCTTTAGAGGCATCAGAGACAAGCTTGGAATACTTATACAGCGTTCCTCTGTTGTATCTTGGCGCAGGCTTCGTCCAAGTCTTTCTTCTCTCCGCCAGCTCCGCCTCAGAGACCAGCACGTCAATGCTGTTCTTGTCAGAGTCAATGACAATCTCGTCGCCGTCTCTGACAAGCCCGATTGGTCCGCCCTCAACAGCCTCAGGGACAATGTGGCCAATCAGAAATCCGTGAGAGCCGCCCGAGAACCGACCGTCCGTCAGGAGAGCCACAGCCTTGCCGAGTCCGTATCCCATCAGGGCCGAGGAGGGCTTCAGCATCTCTGGCATTCCAGGTCCTCCCTTAGGACCCTCGTTTCTGATAACAACGACAGTTTTCACGCCCTTCTTGATCTCACCTTTCTCCAAGGCCTCGATGAAACCTTGCTCCTCATCGAACACTCTTGCCGTTCCCTTGAAGTAGGTACCTTCTTTACCTGTGATCTTGGCTACAGCCCCTCCTGGCGCAAGAGATCCCCTCAAGATCTGCAAATGTCCGTTCTTCTTGATTGGGTTTGAAACAGGCCGAATAATGTCCTGCTCGAGAGGCAAGTCTGGGAACTTCTCCAAGTTCTCCTTCATCGTCTGTCCGGTGACAGTCATGGTGTCACCGTTCAAGAATCCCTCTTTCAATAAATATTTCATCACCGCAGGCGTCCCTCCAAATCTCTGCAAGTCAGCCATCACATACTTACCTGAAGGCTTAAAGTCTCCGAGTAGTGGGGTGTTATCAGATATTCTTTGGAAGTCGTCAATAGTCAGATCCACATCTGCCGAGTGAGCTATCGCGATCAAGTGCAAAACCGCATTGGTAGATCCTCCTGTGGCAATAACGTAGGCAATGGCGTTTTCGAAAGCGGTCTTGGTCATGATGTCTCTTGGCTTCACACCCAGCATGAGGATATTCTTGATAGCATCACCAATGCGATCACACTCCGCATGCTTTTCTGGCGAAGTGGCAGGAGAAGACGACGACGTTGGAAGAGTCATTCCTATGACCTCAGCAGCCGATGCCATAGTGTTGGCGGTGTACATACCTCCGCAGGAGCCAGGGCCCGGACAGGAGTGCTTCACAATGTCTACCCGCTGCTCCTCGGATATGCTCTTACTCAGGTATTGTCCGTACGACTGGAACGCAGAGATAACGTCTAGGGTGTCAGGAACTCCTCCGCACGTTCCGTGCCCCGGGTTGATGGTTCCACCATACACCATGATCGAAGGTCTGTTGTGTCTTGCAAAGGCCATCAGGACACCGGGCATATTCTTGTCACAGGACGGAATGCCCACGTTAGCGTCGTAGAACTGGCCCATCATGATGGTCTCGAAGGAGTCTGCAATGATCTCACGGGATTGGAGCGAGTATCTCATGCCGGAGGTTCCCATGGAGATTCCGTCAGAGACACCGATGGTGTTGAACTGCATGCCTTTCAGCCCTGACTTCTCGATCGAGGCCGTACAGCGGTTGTTCAGGTCGAGAAGGTGCATGTTGCAGGGGTTTCCCGACCACCACACGGAACCGACACCGACCTGGGCCTTCGAGAAGTCTTCCTCCTTGAACCCCGTGGCGTACAGCATGGCCTGGGAGGCTCCCTGGGACTTGGGCTCCGTGACGACATGCGAGTACTTGTTCAGTTTCTTCTGCAAGAGTCCTGCCCCGGTGGAGAACTGGCGCTGGGCAGCCATGCTCCGGGCAGGATAGGGTGCTCTGGACAGCATTGCGCTCATCTCCGCTATGTGGACTGGGGTTTTTCTTCCCGCTGGTGCTGCTGCCAAAGACGCAATAGAAAAGTTATTTTCAGCGCAACACTCCAACCAGCAGCGCACTCTCAATTGCACCGCAGGCTTCTACAGGGGTAAGAGGTCCGCGTGTGCAACTGAGCGTGGTACGAGGGGTTCCGGCCGTTGAAGTTCAGTCGACTGACTCACCTCATTTTGAGTAACTCCATCCGCGAAGATGAAGACGAAGCAAGAAGGAAGCAAAAAGAGAAAAAAAAATTCTTCACTGAATAAAACCTCTGCACCGCATACCGTTGTCTTTCTTCCTGCTCCTGCCAAAAGAGCTGCTACTGACGAATAGTAGGGACGGGATATCTAATGAGATCGAATACATAGTCAGGTACGGCTCAGCATTGACTGGCGGGAGATGGAGCGTGTGTAATGAGTGGTCCAATGTGCATGCAGCGCAAGCACAGCGCACGCCCTCAGTTAACGGCCCTGTCAATTGCGGCGGCCCGCGAGTGCGTCCTGCCGTAGATGGCACAGTACTCGGCCGCAGAGTGCAGCATGCACTCGCTCACTTTCCGCGACCGGTCCCGCAGGCCCTCGTCCAGCTCGTAGTCGCCCAGCATCTGCTTGCCGCTGTGGTAAATGCCAAAGATGTAGTTCATCACGTTCCGCAGGAACACGATCTTGACGCTTGCGTCCGACTCGCTTATCAGCAGCCCCATCTCGTCCTTGAACACCGGAATCGCCTGCTGCCCCTCGTTCTCTGTCTGTGCCTCGCCAGAGTTGATGTTCCAAAATGCAATGCCGCTCGGAGACAGCACATTCGGTCCTCCCCCGCACTTGGCCGACTGCCCGTCCCAGGCAAGCACGTCCATGCCAAAGTCCAAGCTGTCGGACAGCAACTCAACCCTGAATACTCCGTCCTCTTTGATCATCAGCATCAGACTAGGACGGTACGTCACGTCACCGCATCCGCAGTTCTTCAGGTGCGTTTTCACAAAGCCGACCCACATCTGTAGCCGGTTGCCCTTATCGCCGTTGGTCAGAAGTTGTACCAAAGCTCGGGGTACCGGCTTCAGCTCCGTGCCTCCTCTTATGAAGCCCTTCTCTTGCTGTGTGTATGCAGAAAAGTATATGTTGTCCTGTAACTTCTCGCAGTTGCCTGAGTCCAGGCTGCACCTGAGCACCACAAGAGGATCTACTGTGTATAGGAAGTTGATGTAGCCTTTCGACCTCTTGGAGTCACCGACTCTTATGGTATCAAAAAATGGAGACCAGTTCTTTTCCATTGTCAGGGTCGTGGACACTTTTACTCCGCCCAGCTTGAACTGCACCAGGTGGCTCTGCTTGGTCGAGAGATTCGGCTTCCGTAAAGGAAAGACCGCATGCATCGCCCGCTTGTCCTTGGATAACATATTGAAAAAGATAACTGGCTCCTTCGAGTACTCACCGTCCTTGAATAGTATACGCGGGTCTTCTGGCCCGAGAAGCTCCTTGCTCTTCACTTTGAGATCAAAGGGAATGTCAAGGATTGCAGGAAACTTCAGCGAGAGCATATCCAACAGTGTTTCGTCCTCCTTCTCGTTGTATTCGCGAAGAACCGTGTCAGTCTCCTGCTTGGTGATATCGCTGTACCTTATTCGCTTGCCCTTGATCTCCTTCCAATCAACGTCAAACAGCTGGAGTCTCAAGAAGGAGGCAATCGGGTTGCTCTTGGAGTCTGGCGCATATATTACGCGGCTCACCATGAGGTGGCACTGTTCATCAGGCAGCCACACTGAGTCGCCGGAGAATCTGTACCAGTTGTCCTGTACTCTCTCGCCAACCTTATCCCCCATAGTGACTAGCCCTTTGAGCGACGTTTTGAGGAAATGTTCTCTGATAGCATCGAGATCGTCTTTCAGGAGAAATGGGTCGGAGTGGCTGATCAGCCGGTCTTCACTTGGCTTGTAGGTTATCTGCGAACAGGTGAGGTCCTCGTAGTAGTTTTCACTCGCAAACTCTCTGTTGCCAACGAAGCCCGGCATATGTTGAATCTGCGTGTAGTTCAGTGATCTGACAAAGCGGGATACGGGGCTGGTGATGGCTGGGGGAGACGCGATCATGGAAATCTTTTGCTCCTCTGTGAGATCCCCGCTCTCCAGATCTAGGGGCTTCAGCTTGAGGGTGTCTAGCGCAATGTTGAGCTTTTCGAGATCAATGACCTGGGGCAGCTCGAGCTCTCCCGTGTCGGGGTTGAAGTTCACGCGGACCGGCGACCCGTTGATGTGGTAGATTTCTTTGGGCCCTGTGGTCTGCTCTGCCGTGCTCATTGCGTTCTGTCTTTGCGGGTCGGGCCGCTGCTGTGGCTGCTGGGCGGCTCTCGCGGCCTTGGACGCGGTGAAGAGCCTTTTGCTCGAGGAGAGGTAGAAGAGCAGAGAGAGCAGCAGCACTATGTACAGTTTATACCTGGTGCGCACTGCGCGGAAGGAGAGTCTCATGGTGTGCTAGGGGGGTATGTTGGCAGTGCCTCTGCTGTTGCTGTTGCTGTTGCTGTTGCTGTTGCTGTTGCTGTTGCTGTTGCTGTTGCT
>JAKTPG010000092.1:0-20534 GCA_030557505.1 Ogataea maris | reverse complement strand
ACGCTCGTCCGATCTCCCGTCCACCGTCATTACACCGGGCGTGCTGCCGCTGCCACCATCCCCCCGGGCCCTTTCTCTCGTGGCCGTCCGTTCCGTATAGCGCACGCGCCAGCCCCTCTCTCACAGCACGCGCCAGGACACACCCTCTCTCCCCCACACCAGTGGCCACTAATAGCTCCGCGCGCCCCCCATGCCTTCGCTCGCATCCGTCTTTCCCCTCTCCAGAAGGAGACACTCCCAGTCCTTCTTCCTGCTCATCACAGCCGTGCTCCTGATCGTCGTCTACACGCAGTTCTACTCGCTCCAGGATGCCGGCGCCCAAAAGCTCCCGCCCCCAGCATCAGCAGCAGCAGCAGCAGCGGCAGCAGGAGGCACAGAGAGCGCCGCGGCCTTGTCCCCGTCTGCTGCCCCCGCAGAAGACGCCAGGCTCAGGGCGCTCTACTTTGACCCAAACCACGAGGGCTCCATCTCCGGCGGATCGACAGGAAACACAAAGGGACTCAAATCCTCTCAGCTCCACGACTCAAAGGACCTCCGCGCAGACGATAGATCGCTGCCTCTGACAGAAAACCAAATCCCAACAGAAGAGCTCCTCAACAGGATCAAGGCCGATGACGTTATCAAGGGAGACGCCACGTTCCAGAACTACTTCATGGAGATCTTTGAGCTCATCTCCAAAAACAAGATGAGCTACCCGCTAGAGGAGAGACTCAAACTGAAGGACGGCAAACCTTTCATTGAAAACGTGCTGTTTTTCGCCCAGACCTATGACCTCCTCAGCGAGGCCGACTGCTCCCAGTTCGTTAGATTCTCCCCCCAGTTTGTGAACGACTTAACGCTCAAACACGAGAGAGTAGTCAAGAACTTCCCAAAAGCACAGCCATCCTTCTACGAGGGTAATGGCTACGTCATTGTCGGCGGTGGCAAGTACTCCTGGTTCGCCCTGCTGGGTATAGAAACACTTAGAAAAGTTGGCTCCACCGCCCCGGTCGAGGTTATACTTCCAGGCGAGGAAGACTACGAGTTTGAATTCTGCGACCAGATTTTACCCTCACTGAACGCCAAATGTGTGGAAATGACAAGAGTGTTTGGAAAGGAGACATTAAGAAAGTTCGAGCTCAGCGGGTACCAGTACAAGGTGTTTGCCCTGTTGGCCTCATCGTTCGAGAATGCCTTTCTACTTGACTCCGACACGTTCCCTGTGAGAAACCCAGATCCTATCTTCACGTCGAACCTGTACAAAGAGTATCAGATGATCACCTGGCCGGACTTTTGGAGAAGAACAACCTCTCCTCTCTTTTATAAAATCACTGGCCAGGAGGTGGGCAACGAGCAAGTCCGTCACTTGAATGACTTCTTCACCGACCCCATGTATTACCGCAAGGCTGGAGCCAACCCGGTCACCGACATGCCCTACCACGACAGAGCCGGCACCATTCCTGATTGGACCACCGAGTCAGGTGAGATGCTCATTAACAAGACGCTTCATTTCCGGACCCTGCTGCTTTCGCTGTACTACAACTTTGACGGCCCTTACGGATACTATCCGCTGCTTTCTCAAGGAGGAGCCGGAGAGGGAGATAAGGAGACCTTTGTGGCTGCCGCGACCTACTACGGGCGCAAGTACTACCAGGTGTACAAGATGGCCGACCGTGCCTTTGGCTGGTACAATGCGGAGCGCAACCTCGAGCACTCGTCGATTGTCCAGTACGATCCACTGGTGGACTATGAGAATCTGGAGCAAGTGAAGAAGAACATTGAGAACGCGATAGCCACGGAGGGAGCGAACTTCGAGTACAGCTACGACAAGTTCTTCCGCAACTACTTCCAGGCGGACAACTCGAAGGCGCTGTTCTACCATGTGCACGATCCCAAGATGGATCCGTTCAAGATCATGGACAGCAAGTTCACGTACGATCTGGAGGAGAACAAAATCCGAAACCTGGGCGACAGCTTCCCCGAGTTCAACTTTGATCTGGAGTCGTTCATATGGAACATCATCAACCACTACATATGCGACAAGCAGGCCGAGTTCGCCTACTTCAAGGACTCCAACCGCGAGGCGCTCTGCTCCAGCTTCATCAAGGACCAGCTGGCCTACCTGGCCAAGACCTCCAAGTCGATTTTCGCTGACTACGAGAGCACTCACCGCGGCCGTTCTGATGAGCAGGCTCACCGGATTTAGACCCATCTCAGAGTGCCGGATAACGTGTTTGTCTTCAAGCCCTTAGCACTCACTTGTCGCAGGAAATGATTCCGTTAGCACTGTTGTTCTGTGTATAACTATACCTTTGAATGCTGCTAGTAGCCAGTACAAAATTATTTTTCACGCGCGCGCTGCGCAGTGCGCGCGTCTCCTGTAGTAAAAAAAGTTAGTTGGTGGATGATCACTTTGCTTCCACAGCCATATGTAAGCAAACGGGCCTCACCACCTTGGCGGTGGCGGTTGGACAGCAGCAGGGCAGCAGCAGAGCAGATGGATAAGGAGGTGGTGCGCCTCGAGGAAACGACGTCGCAGCTGCGCAATGAGATCAAGGCCTGGGAACGCGAGTTCCTGTCCAAGAACAACGCCAAGCCGTCTGCAGAGACCATCAAGCTGGACACAGAGGTCTCTGCGCTATACAGGCGGTACCAGAAGTACAAGAAGACGCTCGCGAAGCTCAAGGACGGCCTGCTGACGGTCGACCAGCTCAGGGGCCACCGGCAGCGACACCCGCGGACCGCTGCAGACAGTGAACCAGGCAGCAGCCAGTGGAAGAAGCAGAAGACGGGCCCAGGCGCGCAGGGCGCAGAGACACAGGACCCGCGACAATCGGCTACCCCGAACGCGTCCCCCAACAAGGAGACCGCCTCAGACATCGAGATCGGCCCTACTCCCCAGCTATATGGACGGGTGCTGGGCGTCTTTGACATCGATATTCGCCAGTCCCCGACCGGGGCCGCCACACCTACCAAGCCCGCCGATGCTGGCGCCCTTGACCACAGCGATACACCAAGCAGAGCTGCGATCCAGCCAGACGCCTTCAAGACGCCAACGAAGAAGGTAGAGCGCAAATTGCTTTTCGATACCACCCCTTCGCAGATGACGCCTCCTGTAAAAGTCCAGGACACCACGCCAACTTATCTCCGGGTCCAGTCTAAGACCTATTCGCAGAGGTTCTCCAGCACGGATCCCGGGCAGGTGGCCTCCCCCGCGCTCACGCCGCAGAAGAATCGCACGCTAACAACACAGGAGGAGTCCCCGTCCAAGGCTATACAGCCCAGCCCCATAATCAAAAGAGCACGCGGCCGCACGTTCTACGAGATGAACGAGGAAGTTCTGTCACTCAAGCGCTCAATGTCTCTGATAGACGAGACGTTTGAGGATAACATAAACGAAGCTGAGCGAGAGGAGACAAGCAACAATATCGCTACGGGAGATACTTTGGAGAGCAGACCTTTCAAGAGAAAGGCCAAAACTGTGAAGCGATCAACGCGGCGGGCCAAGCTCAAAACTATGGGCCCTATCGAGGTTACGGACGAGCTCGAGAATGTGGACCTCCAGGCCAGAATAAAGGAGCTCGAGCAGCAACAAGCGCCTAGGGAGTCCACAGGTCCAGGCGATCCGGAAAACGGGTCAGACAATAGTGAAATTGGTAATTTGACAGATGACTCTGAAAGTGAGGAGGTCTATACAAGACGGAAGGTCGATACCGAACCTTCAAAGAAGCGTAAGGGCGCCCACCCTCTATCCAACAACTTTGTGCGGCTGAACATACATAAGAAAAACAGAGGAAGGTTTCGCCGCCGCTAGGGGGGGGAGAGACCTCTCACACACTCAGCAAATTGAGCATCCCGTTTATTTTCTGTGCCTCCTGACATTTGATGATTTCGCTATCGATCTTCTTCTGCAATCCATAGATCAGTTCTTCAAGAATAGGCTGCCTCTCTATAAGATCGGAGTACATCTCCAAGACACACGTCAAGTAGTCTGCTATGATAGCCACGTTCCGTGGATCGTCGATAGATTTGAGGCACCACGTAAGCAACGGCTCCAATGTTGACTCATCACGACCGAGTAACGCAACTCTCACTTTTCCTCGCTTCTTGAGCTCTTCCATGCACGTTATCGTCAACTCTTTAGACATTCCAGAAATTAAAGCGTGGTCCAGAGCGTCTGCCCACTTGAAGCTATTCAAATCCTTTTCAAACTGCTTGAGTTTCTTGTTACCTGCAGTTCTTTCGTCCACTATTATGTGTTCGGAGTCTCCATGGTAGTCTGCGCCTCTCATCATACGCAGGAAAGCATTTGACTTCTGTTGCTTTTCTCCTTGGGGCACCCGCGGTTCTGTCTTGCGGGTTCTGATCGTGAGGAGCCCCGAACTCAGCCCCACAACCAAGTGTTGATGATCAGGAGAAACGCCGCAACTGAGGACTCCGCTTCCAAAGTTCCAGCCATACTTGACCTCCCAATTTATCGAGCTTGGATCAAACACTTTGACATGCCCGTCTATAGATCCGGCAAGAACTCCTCTTTCTCCTGCGCTTGCCAGGCACGTCACTGTCTTATTGAAGTTCTTCATCGATCTCACGTTTCTGGCCGCTGTCAAGTCCCACGTCTTGATGGTGTTGCCGCCGCAGGAGACGAGGTTGGTCTGATTAAGACACAACAGGTCCTCAACGGGGTCCTTTTGGTTGAGCTTGACCACAGGGGCCGAGCCGACTCGAGGATCAAACACCCTGATGAAGTCATCGTAGCATCCTGTTACGACGAGACTGGTGGACGAGCCTGGGATGAAGTGTCCGGTTCTTATGTAGTCTTCGTGGTCGCCGAAGCTAATTATTGGTTTTTGCGTGCTTGAAATGTCGTACAATCTGGCGACTCTATCGTCAGAGCAAGTTAGAAGTTGTGTAGAGTTGAGCGAATTGAACTTGGTTACGTGCGTGGCGTGGGTGGACGGCTGAACTGCAATGAGCAGCGTACGCGGGCGCGCCACGTCGAATATCTGCACCAAGCCGGAGGCATCTCCGGCCACGAGGAGCTTTCCGTCGTTCCTGAACTCGCCGCAGTAGACGGTGTCCTTGAACCGCGAGAAGGTCTTCACCACAGCCCGTGTCTTCGAGGAGAACATCTGGACCCGCGTGGACGCCGTGACGGCAAAGTTGTGCGGCCTGTTCGGGTCAAAGTGCACGTGAGTGACAGCGTTGTGCTCCTTGACGAGCTGGGAGTTGGTGAAGCCTCGCCAGTACCGCTGCTCGGGCGTCGTCTGGGCCGGCAGCGTCGCGTTTCGCGAGAACGTGATCCTCTCCCGTGCAGCCGACATTGCGACAGAGCTGATGTTGCCACACTGCTCTCTCCGCAGCAGCCTCGTTCCGTCCACCTCTGATGCTCCAGATCCACAGTACATCTAAGAGCTCTCACTTCATTATAAGCGCAAAGCAGAGAAGCAAAAAAAATTTTTAATATGGGGCCGAGTCGTGTGCTAACCAAACGGCGTATCAGCACCCCCCTCCCCCGAGATAGCATATAGTGGTGGTGTACCGTATGTATGGATGTATGTATATAGGGGATATGGACATAGGAGCAAGGCCAGCAGCGCCAGGCGGGCCTCACGAAGGCGCAGTCTTCACCGCCTGCTTCTGATCGAGCAGAGTCAGCGAGGTGTCGATGTCCTCCAGGTAGTCGTCCAGCCCGTGCTTCACAGCGAGGGTCCGCGCGCGCAGAAGATACTTGGTGCTCTTCTCGTAGTTCTTATCGCGGAGACTCAGCAGTCCCAGGCCGCAGCAGGACACCATCTCGGCTATGTACATGCCGACCTCGACGAAGTTTGGCAGCTCGGTCGAAGTGCTGAACGTGGCCGCGCGAATGAGGTGGATCAGCTCCAGCACCTGCTGGAACGAGCTCTGGGACTCGTGATAAGCACCCTCGCACAGCGACTCCAAAACCTCCGAGGCACTCTCAGAACCCAGGACGGTCTTATACTTGAGGTTGTGCTTCTTTAACTGCTCCAGCAGGTCTGCCAGTGCATCGTCCTTAGCCGCAGCGGACGCAATTTTGTCTTGGAAATACTTCCCCATGAGAAACTCACACACCCCGAGCTTTGTCAAAGTGAGCGAGAGCTTTCCTGGGTCATCCACACAGCTCCGCATCAGGTACAGGTTCGTCTTGAGGTACGCTGATGCACTCGCAAGCTCATTCTGCTCGATGCAAAGGTCAGCGTACAGGTCGCGAGCAAGCACGAGCTCTTTCACAAACGACGGCCAGGCGTCACCACAGGTGATCAGAAACTTCAGCTCGTCAGAAGAGTCCGCTTGCGGGCCAGAGGCTGTCAGCTCATGCTTGACGCCGCGCCGTATCAGAACTCGCATCTCTGGGGGCACGAGCTCCATGCCATAATGGCCCTCGGTGATGAGGTCGACTATGCTCTCGTTCAACATATCGAAAAGCACCGTAAAGAAAGGCGGATAGAGCTGCACTATTCGGTTCTCGGCATTGACAATGTTTAGCAGGAGTATTTTTTTAGCCTCGGAGTGCCGCTCAGGCGGCAGCAGGCTGCAGTAGCGCATTGCGACGACCAGAGATTGCTGTATGTACATGTCGATCCCTTTTTCTGAAGTGTTTTTGCGCTGTCTGATTTGCGACACCAAGAACTCCGCGAGAGTCTTGTACACTGCGAGCGCCTTGTCGAAGTTCTCCATCTTTTCGTATATGTAGGCCACCTTGAGAACGACCCCCGTGTAGTTCTGATTGAGCTGCGGGGTCTGCTCTGTGTCAAGTACCAGAAGGCACTTGTTGTAGATATTCAGAGCTTTCTGGAAGTCGCCCTTCTTCTCAGCCAGGAGCGCTTGCTGCAGCAGATTCCCCACAGCGTCGCTGTAGAATGTGGAGTCGTACTGCTTCTTGAGAGCGTAGCCGCTGTAGACGACGAGCCCGAGCGAGGTCACCAGCGTGAAGTATCTCGTGAACCTCCAGCGCGCGTCTTGCGGGAACGGAGCGGGCTGCTCGCCGCCGCCGCTGCCGCTGTACTTGGCACCGTAGCCGCGGGGCACCTCGGCCACCGGTCTGGCCGGCTGCGGCAGCCTGGTTGGATCCTGGAACTGGTTGAGCGAGGGCTGCTTGCTCAGGTCGGAAGACGAGGAGCTGTTAGAGCGCAGGAGCCGCCCTGCCAGCGGCAGTCTTCGGGAAATCAGCGTTCTCTGCAGCCGCAGCATGCTCTATAGGCAGCGGAAAGGGAAAATAGGTGCCAGCTTCAACACTCGCTCACCTGTTGAAGCAGGGAATGTGCGCAAGTTGCGAGCTGAGCGCCGCCGTGCCCGGTAATGCTGGTGGAGTTGCAAAGTTCCTGAAAAACCAGGTCACTTTTAAATCGACCCGACCCGACTTGATTCTTGGGGTTCGGGGAAGGGGGCGCGCGTCGGAGTGGTGGTATCGACGCGTCGATCAGCTCGTAGGCCCCACTTTTTTTTCTCCTCCCCCGCCCCGCTCCGCTCCGCGACCCCCCGTGCCCCGCAAAAAGGCGCCTTTATTTGCCCACCAATCCTCTCACGATAAGCAATTTGAAAACGGTGCGCAAATGGCCTCATGGATAGAGCCCCTGTGCTTTATGACTCAGTCCGTCAACCAACCCCCTTGCCTCGACAATGTGTGGACGATACGCGTTTGCAGTCCAGCCGGGAGAGATTGTCCATGAATTCGAGAAAGTCGGCCTCCAGGTGGACGCCGTACAGGACCAGGAGTCGCGATCAAATCGAAGATACAACGTTGCTCCCCACACAAACGAGCCTGTCTACTTTGAAAACCAAACAGAGGACCAGAAGACGCAGCATGAAGTCAGATACATGCGCTGGGGCATGATCCCAAACTGGATAAAGTCCGCCGCCGATGTCAATAATCAGCTCAATACATTCAATGCCAGATACGAAGACATCGACTCTCACAGTCTGTGGAAAGCAGCCCTCCATCACAGATGCGCCGTGCCCGTGCAGGGCTACTTTGAATGGAAGACAGACTCGAAATCAAAAGTGCCCTATTATATTAAAAGAAAAGACGATAAACTTACGTTTCTAGCAGGAATGTATTCTAAGTCGCTAATAGATGGAAAGCCCGTCTATAGCTATACCATCATCACTCGTGAAGCACCTGATAAGTTCAAGTGGCTCCACCCGCGGATGCCAATTGTTCTCGATCCTGAGTCTGGCGCATTTAAGCGGTGGATCCAAAGCACGGGCAGTGATCAATGGCGCACGCTCAAGAGGGTATTGCCTGTCTATCATGCTGAGACCCTTGAGTGGTATGAGGTAACCAATGAGGTTGGGAATGTTCGTAACGATAAGTCAAAATTTGTGAAACCTTTATCCAAATCGCGTTCTGATATTCGGAATTGGTCTGCCTTATCCAAGAAAGACAAGGATATTAAGAGTGAGAGCGCAGCAGTCCCCGAGGAGTCTTTGGAATCCACAGGCATAGCCAAGGAAGATTCAAGCCCCAGAAAGAGGGCCGCTCGAGAACCAACATCTCGACAGAAAAAGATCAAAAAGGAAGAGAACGACAGAGAGTAGCTTCAAGGGCTTGCTCTCTAGAATTTCTTCCGATCTCTCCAAAAAAGAGTCATCATCCCGCACTCGTACACAAATATCCGCACTAAGCCACTGACTATGAAACTGGCCCACTGCAAATGCGAGCTGGTCATTGCGCCTGTGAATATGGGAGATATTACCTGCGCTAAGATCCGGAGGGAGTTCTGTAGTGACAGAACCGCCGGTTGTTCTGAGGGATCACAAATTGAAGTCATAAACACTGTCTTTGAGCCTTGGTCCATTGATTTGAATATAGCACGCCCAATCAAAAATATGACCATCAAATACATGTTTGAGGCAAACGGCAACAGCAACACAAATATCGAGCACGGGAGATGTGTCAGAATAATCGCGTAAAGTGGTCCATAGCGCTTACAGATCACAGTTCCAAAGAGCGACATCACGGCTGTGACAACGTTGATTATGAAAAACGTAATGCCCAAGGTTTTAGCCCCTACATGGAACTGGTCAACAATGTAAAACACAATCCACGAATCCATTGCCATCGCTTTGCAAAGGACGTCAACGCAATATAAGATATTGATCTGCATGATTTTAACAATGTTTGGAGACCTAAGCAAGGCCAACGGAGTCACTGGGGATGGCTTGTTATTCTCCGAAAGCTGTGGGTCTTCTATTTCAAACTCGCTTTCGTCGGTTAAAAGTTCTTGTTCCTGTTCATCGATCTTCTCTTGCAGTTCAATCTCGGACGTTAACAGGGAGTTGATTCCAATGAGTATACTTGCCAAAAGAGCCATGTCCCAGAATACAACCTCATATGAGACAAGATCTGATGAATTCATATAGCTCTTTACAAACCAAATAATCGTACCATTTGCCCAGCTGCCGAATGCTGTAGATAGGATTCCCAAAAACACGTACCATGTATAATAATCAGACCTTTCTTCTACCGTAGCCATCTGCGCAATACAGGCCTGCTCAACTGGACGAAAAATGGACACTTCTACTCCTCCAGTAGACATTATACCCAACAGCACGGTGATCCACAGGACAAATCTATTTCTAGAAAGTGCAAATACTACGTTAGTGACCGCCATCAAAACATAGCAATAGCTCATCATTCGTCTCCTCCCAAATCCGTCCGTATAGAACCCCAACCACGATGTCTTGATAAGGTCACCAAAGTAGCCACTGCTTATAAATACACCTGTCAGAGCAGGTGATAGCCCCACTTCCTTCAGGAACAGGGTGAGGATGATGTTAGCTCCGCTGTAGCAGAGATTTCGCACCATCTTCAGTAGCAGAATTAGCTTGATATCCCTGGGAGCATTGGCCACAGTGGAGAATCCAAACTCATTGTATATAATGTGAAGTGGCCGAAACATCGGAATAGATGTAGTTCAACATGCCAGACACAGCCCTTTGGCTTGTTAGTGAAGAGTTATCTGATTACTTTAGATAGATTGAATTTATTACACTTGATTACGAAAAATACTTTTGAGTAAAGCATACCCTTATGGATAAATTCCCGAATTGGTCGACAAGTTTTCGCTACTTTCACGCAATATGTTCAGCTTTGAAGAAGCCACACCTCTTGCTTTTATTACCTTAAGGCTACTCTACCAATCTTACTAAAAGCAGATATATTATGAAACGAAATGAAGGCTATCCACTAGTGCGTTTCTGTCTCACGGGGCACCCCAAAATTGTTTCCTCGGAAACAGTGATAACCACTCACTTAACTTAAAAAACCTCATATAAGGGGTCAGATCAGTCAGTAGGGGCGGCAAAAAAAAGTTCCATGCATTACGAGATTTCTTGGCGTTTTGCAGACTCGGCATCTGCGCTCTCCTCCTCTATGGCCTCCATTTGTTTTTCGACAAGGTACTTCTTGTTGTCCCGTTTCGTCATGTAAATCTCGAAAAGTGGCAGGAAGAGCATAAGAATGGCCGCAATTGTCGAGATTATGAAACCCAAATGGAACTCCGGAGACTTACTTGTTGGAAAAAAGACAATGTTTGTCCAAATGTTCATAGCCTGCGAAACAGCGTCTGAATACCCAATTACGAATGCTCTTTCTCGACTGTCATGACGGCAAACTCGGTTGATCCAACCTGACACGATAGCCTGATTGACAACATCAAAACCTATAATAAGCATGCAGGTCCATTTCCAACCATAGGGAATGTCCCAGGCGGCGAGGGAGGAGTAGGCAACTATGAAAGAACATTGGACGAAGGAGAGGAATGGATAGATCGAGAATGAGTCAGACAACCCAGCCAAAAAGAACTGAGCGACAATTGCAACCACAGATTGAAATGTAGTGTAGTTATCAACCTGTGATACAGTGAAGCGGTTATTATGCTCCCTCTCCCAATCTAGCCACAGTGGCAAGGCTGTACCATCTGGAAGGGCCACCACGTTTAGCAGTACCCAAAATGTGGCGAAGAAATGAACGTGCCAGTTTAAAAGAGTCTTCTTGACAATTTTCAAATCGTACTGTCTGGAGCCATCAATACCAGACTTGAGTTGTCTATCCATAGCCAACTCGTATTCTGATTCTGTCATCCACCAAACAGGTTTAGTGGCCTTCTGAGATTTGGCCTGCAAAGGTCCTGGAAACATAAAGAAACCGAAAAATGCCACGGGTACAGTGAAAATCCCATCAATTATATAACCCCACTTCCATCCCGCAAGGCCTCCAGTACCTGAAAGATTGTCGTATGCAGCGGACTGAAGATATCCTGAGAACATGCCTCCCAAGCTTGAAGACACAGAAAAGACCATGATTCGACGATATAGCTCATCTCTTGTAAACCAACTACCGATGATATACACCGAGGAAGGGAAAGCTATGCCTTCGCAAAATCCAATCAAGAACCGAAGAGCAAATATATGTGATGGTTTTGAAGCCGCTGCGGTGCAGAAGGTCAGCAAGCCCCATACCAACTCAAAAGATGGGAGTAAAAACCTAGCCCATCTCTGAGTGACCAGCAACGTTCCAATGCACATGGAAACGATGTAGCCAGCGGAATATAGGGACTTTGCATAGGAGAGATCATCACCTCCAAAATTAAGATCTTCTTCCATTCCTGAAACGTACGAGTATGATATATTAGACTTATCGAGTGACTTGGTGAAGTATGACAAGCAGATGTAGAGAAGTAGACATGAGTCAAGCTTGATGAGGAACTTGCGTTCTTGCTTGTTGTACAAGTACCGCGGGTACCAGTAGAAGAGCTTGACGAATGCATCGTACCAGTGGGGTACGAGCATGCGCTCCTGCTCGAGATTGAGCTCCTCTACTGCCACTTGGCTGGTTTCAGCCTTCAGTTCATTGGTCTGCTGGAGCACAGGCAGCTCTTTGTCGCTCGACATCGTGTGCTGCCTCAGGTGTTTGGTGGCTGCAAAACGAGCTTGGCCTCGTCCTGCCTGCGCCCTGCTCCCTAAAGCAAAAGAAAAAACAAAGATAACCCATCAGATATATAGGGTCGTTTTAGCCATGCGGTGGCGGCACAGAGATAAGAGCCACACCGGTGCAGCCACAATATGTGCCCACAGCTATTATCCGCATGCGGAATTAAACTTGTCAACACCGCAAAGTGGGTGAAGGCCCATGCTCAATTTGATATCCCCACGCGGCTGGGTTACTGCAAACAATGCTCCAATCATGCAGGGGGACGCCAAAAAAATTATCCGGACTCTTGCTGCCCTATGCATCAAGATACCTGACTCCGAGCCAGTGCTCGAGAGTCCCTCCCACGAGCTCTCCTCTCCCTCTTTAGGCGTTCAGCACTACCCACTTGCGCGCACTTGTGCAAGGTACCTCTCGAGCCTTGCTCGTCCCAAGTGCCTGTACGCGCCGCTGGAAGGAGTGCGTTGTTGTGCCGCGGCCGCACCCGGGCCACTTTTACAGAAAAAGTGCATGGTTGCCGAAAAGCTGTACGGCATTCCAGCCGTATGACGCAACTACGTCTCATTCTGGTGTCAAGAAGCAGCCCACCGAGACAGCACCGTGACAGCCATCCAGCCGCACTTCGTGCGCCTACGAGGTAGCGCAATGGAAAGGCCTTGCGGGGCCCACATGCTTCTGCCAAGAAGCATCGTCTTCCCTCGCAAGCGACGCTTCACCACTAGAAACCTTATCCTCTATGCCAGACTCCACAGCGAGCGGCATTATGGCGCTTAGCTAATACATTACCAGTATTTGTCCTATTGGTTAGCACACGTCCACTTTGAAATTTTTTTGCACTATGCTGAGACTTTGATTGAAAAGATCTGGGGCAAGACAGGCTTACTTAGTAATGGTGGGTCCTATTAACTCGCAGAGCGTTGTGCTGGTATCTGTAGACATCATGGGTGTATCCACAAAGGCCGTGGTTTTAGTTGCGGTATTGCTATACCTTCTTTCAGGAGGTAGGTGGACCGTGGCTATTTTTATATCCACTTTGACCTTCCTTCTCCCTCGTTCGAGCACATTGAAATCGACGAAAGCACCACAGAAGAGAAGAAGCCAAAAACCCAGAAATGACATGGAACAGGACTTCACAGACTTCTTCAACGCACCAGCTAGCACAGGCACTGGTGCCGTCTCTCTCGGCAATAGAAGAGACATCTCTGCCAAAAAAACATCAGCCAGTAAAAAGCTCCCGCGCTTTGTCAGGGCCACTAAACCGAGCAATGGGAGGACTAGCACACTGAAAAACAACATTCACCTGAACGACTGCAGTGTGGTCATTTTTTACTCATCTCTCACAGGATATTCACAAAGGACGGCCACGACAATTAGAGATACTATCCAAGAACAACATTTGAAGCGGCCTCCTACATTAATAAATATAGATAACGATATCGATAACCTCGAGGATTATTTCCTGAACACACCAAAGCTACCGAACCTTCTCTATATCTTGGTTCTTCCGTCATATGAAACCGATTCACCTATTGATTATTTCTTAGAGTTTTTGGAGGATGTCAGCAATGATTTCAGAGTAGACAAGTATCCCCTGCGGTCGTTGTTTGGCTTCGCAGTTTTGGGATTAGGAGATTGTGAGTCATGGCCGGAGAAGTTTTGCTACCAGGCAGTCCTTGCAGATAGGCGCTTGGCTGATCTAGGTGCCAGAAGAGTATATCCATTGGGCCAAATCTGTGTTAAAACCGACTCTCTTACTAAACCAGGCGAATGGGCTGACTCTTTTATAAACAGCTTTGCGGAGGGCATCTCTGCTGTGAGAGACCAAACCCAACTAGATTTTGCAAATGATACCTCGAATGGAGATGCAGGCTCCTCCGATGAAGGAACCCTCGTTGATATGGAGGAGCTTGGCTCCATGATGGAATCTGAAAACCCTGAAAAACTCGTGAAGAAAATGGTTGCAAAGGATTCTCCCACACACCGCTCACTGACCAAGCAGGGCTATACAGTGGTAGGATCCCACTCTGGCGTTAAGGTCTGTAGATGGACCAAGTCGGCACTCAGAGGAAGAGGATCTTGCTACAAGTTTGCATTTTATGGCATTAGATCTCATCTATGTATGGAGACAACTCCCTCATTATCCTGTTCCAACAAATGCGTGTTTTGCTGGAGACACGGAACAAATCCAGTGGGAACAACATGGCGCTGGGAAGTCGATGAACCTGAAACCGTGTTGTCAGGAGCATTGGAGGGACACTATAAAAAGATCAAGCAGATGCGGGGTGTTCCTGGAGTATTAGCAGACAGATTCAATGAGGCGTTCACGGTGAAGCATTGTGCTTTATCTTTGGTAGGGGAGCCAATATTTTATCCTCATATCAACAGATTTTTGGAGCTTTTACACGAGAAACATATATCCTCGTTTTTGGTGTGTAATGCGCAGCATCCTGAGCAACTGGCTGCTCTCAGCAAAGTTACACAGCTATATGTGTCCATAGATGCACCAACAAAAGAAGAACTGAAAGTTGTGGATAGACCGCTATACAGAGATTACTGGGAAAGATTAAACCGATGTTTAGATATTCTCAGAACCACTCAATCTCATCAAAGAACTGTTTTCAGACTCACGCTTGTGAAAGGATTTAACATGAGTGATGCCAAGGGCTATGCTGATCTTGTAGAGAGAGCAAGGCCATCTTTTATTGAAATCAAGGGTGCAACTTTTTGTGGTTCTAGTGATGGTAATGGAAACCCCCTAACTATGCAAAATATTCCATTTTACGAAGAATGCCAAAATTTTGTTCGCGCAATTAAGGACGAGTTGTGCAGTAGAGGTCTTCCATACGATATTGCAGCTGAACATGCTCATTCTTGCTGTATTTTGATTGCCGATCTCAAGTTCCAAAAAGATGGAGAATGGTACACCCATATCGATTATACCAAATTTTTTCAATTACTAGAAAGCGGAGAAAGCTTCGATGACATGAATTATTTGGCCCCAACACCTAAATGGGCGTATTGGGGCTCTCCTGAAGCCGGATTTAACCCTGCAGACACGCGAGTCGTGCGCAATGAAGAAAAGGCAAAGAAGAAACAGCATCGACAGGAGTCAAAGCAGTCACACCATCATGAATAGTTTTTATATTTATATAGGCTTGTACTTATTATGGCTTTAAAGCTCATCTCGTTTAATATCTGTGTCAAGGACCACTTTTTCTTGCAAGAGTCCAGCTATCTCTAGGTCGTAGTCAATCCATTCAGGAATCTGCCTGCGAGCACGATCCAATTTCGGTTCCTTTGTCAATGGATTGTTACAAAGGTCAATAGTCTTGGCATCTTTCAGGCTTTTATCATCACACCAAGTTTCACACCAAAGCCACTCCTGCGGTAAAGAATGAATCTTAATAGTGCTTTGCATGTTGTTTGGAAGATCCTGATCCAAGTTGCTCAATGAATTTGGATCAATGGATAAGTACTGATAATGTCTTCGCAATTGGTCACCTGCTCTTAAAGCTCTGAAACGCCTCAGATCAATCACGTATAAGGCACTGATGTGGTATTTATAGTTGTCTCCAAGAAGTTCCTTCCAATAGCCTTGTTTCCAAAATCTAAAGCCTTCCATTTCTTTTCTGGAATCACACATGGGCGTGTAACCATATGGAGCCCCTTCCAAATCCAAGTCAACCAATTCTTTCATATCGGTTCTAACAATTTGATCGGCATCAACAAAGATTACTTTCTCCAAATCCTGAGGGAACAGTACGTCTAAAAACAAAATCTTATAGGCCCAAATTGTTCTCTGCTTTTCTCGTTGCGATCTCAACCAACTTGGCCATTTGTAGGTTATCAGCTCATAAGAAAACCCAAAATGATCTGCTAATATTGGTAGGTGTTCTTTCAGCTCGGGAGACATGTAATTCTCAATCAACCAAAATTTCACAGAGTGTTTGGTATGTTTCATCACAGATGCGATCATAATCCCCAGAAATCTTTCGTAAAGATGTCCACTTGCCACAGTGAATATATTGATATCAGCATTATTTCTCACTGGATACAAATGCTTTCTATTGAATAATGAATTCCATACATTAGCAACCTTCCCCGCTGATACAGGCCCAGAAGGCTCGTTAGGAACCTTTTCATTGATCTTACGAACATTCAGAATAACCTGAAGTCCCCTGAGGTCCATTAAAGCCAAATCACAATGATAACATGTAAGATTAAATGGGAAATTGGGATGCGTGAACTTCTGGTCTTGGACAAATTCGTAGTTTTCATTTTGTACATTTTGCATTGGGGTCAGCCTCCAAATTCCAGGGTTAGCCTTTAATTGGAAATAGCCTAAACTTTCCATGACCATAGTATTATCGACAAGGTTTCCAGAGAAATCTGATAACTCTAGGGCCATGTGTTTGGGGAATCGTAACTGACCAGAAACTTCTTTCGCGTGCCCTTCAACTAATATGTTTTTCAACTCGTATGTAGCATCAACAGATCCAGATATATCCAGTTTCACATTGTCCAAATCGCAAGTGGCCTCCTTTATAGACACAATCCAAGGTTGAATGACATCTAAGTTTGTCGTAAATAAAGTCCTTTCTGGAACTCCAATAAAAGAAGCTTTTGAATCAGACTGATCAAGACTTCCTGCGGCGTTAAAACTTGGAGAGACAGGATATACACCCCTGTAAAGACGCTTGATTTGTATTTCTTCATGCTGAATATCTGGACGTAATATCACCTTTAAAGAGACAAACGTCATTTTTTGAAATATAGAGATGACTGAAAGAAGCTTTTGCGATATTTCAGTTAACGGATCAACAAGAATTGCAACTTCCAACAACTCTTCAGTCTGTGCCTTTATTTCTAGCGATGTCGACGCTAAGATCTTACTAATATCGTATCGTGGAAGAAACTCCGAGTAAAAAATCGAGGAATCAGCATCGCTAAAAGATCCGGTCAACGTCCATGCTATTGCCTCAAATGAGTCCCACTTGTCCCACTGAGCTTCTGTTCTCAATTCATCAGCATTCAACAAGGAATGAATATATGTCAGCCTAGTTGAGATTTCGTAGTCAACAAAAGTAGATATTTCAGATGATGAAAGAATAGTGTTGTTCGCATATGGTATCATACGACCATTTAAAACAGCCACTGTAGATTTATTATCTATGCTTCTCAAACCAAATATTGATGTGACATCGTTCGTGATATCATTTTCAAGAATTGTAACGCCAGAAGCTATTTCCATGATGAAGCTAACCGCATCATTGGTGCTAGTTTCAAGTATGTTTTTAAATGTAAGAAACTCTTTAGTTGCCATCAAGTCAACTATCCTAAGCCGAATATCTTCAGTGCTCTCAAGCTCAAAATACTTAAGTGCCTCCACCACTTGTAGAAGATAACCTTTTGATCCAAAGCTTCCTATGAATGTTAGAGTTTTCGGAGTGGAATGACTTAAAGAACCTTCCTTCGTAACCACTGCAAACAAGTCATTTGAAAATAGCCGCGCAAGTGAGCTCTCTAAGGGAACAGGAAGATATGTAGAGACTATCTCCTCAATACTTTGTGGGTGTACAATTGAAAGTCGTTGTTTCAAAAATCCACGTCTCAAGTGGTTTTTGATAGAAACATCCTCGTTGATAAGATTTGCTTTCAAATCAGCATGTAATGCAATTATATCTCGTTGAAGTACCTCGTTCAGCTCTTCTTGCCATCCCTCATTTAGCTCAATAAATTTCCCATTCAGAATAATACAGGGGGTGGCTGCAAGTGAAAAGGCTGCTTTAAATTGAAATATTGGATCAAAGACTGCAGCTCTATTCTCAATAGTTGCGGGATCTATTTGCAAAAGCTCTTCAATCTTTGGTTCATCGGAAGATAAGATCATATACAAGAAGAATAGATACTTGAGCGCAGAATTGCGTCCATGTAATTTGTGAATTTGAAGGAACTGCTCCGCAGCAAGTCTATCCAGATCGGTCTTCACCAATGGAATAATTCCTAGTCTTTGTGGTACTAGGTTGCCAAGTATAAGGTTCGAAAAGGATAAAAAGTAATACAATTGGATAGGGTCGGATAAACTTATATGAAATACCAGCTCATGTATATTTTCTGATGCAAGTGGTATTTTGCCAAGCTCTGGCTCAACTCCATATGACTCTTTAGCCAAGGGGTAGTCTCTAAACTGAGGGTCTTTTTCAAGGTTATTAAAAAAAATAACGGCTTTCTCGTAGTTAGAGTAATCGAATCTTGGTATAATCGAATTGTGTGTTTCTGCGGAAGTCATGTGCGAAGTGAATGAATAAAGACACTTTTTGACGATGTCACTGGAAACTCCGAGCCTTTGGAAGCTCTTGACCAAATCAATTTGCTTTCTTGTCGCAGTGACAAGATCAAAAACATTAGCCTCAAGTGCTTTGACTGGCGCCCCATTTAAAAACAATCCATCAGGAATACCATATTTTAGAATGTCTCTTGCGGCTAAATCTAGTTCAAGCTCAGTGGACTCGTTTATGTTACGGCCTCCAATATATGATGCAAACTTTGGGAAGTCATTCACCAATCTCTGTAAAATCGCTAGTTGCTCTATAGCTACACTAGAATACGATTTCACAAAATGGATCAGCTTGAGTCCAAGTTTTTGAATATCAGCAGACTTCATTTTCGGAATATCTTCAAAATAGGCATCAACGAGATTTGTGTCATTAATATCACTGCTCATCATGCTGCCGGAATCTTTCTCATTGAACTCCAGTTTGGCTTGTTGTTCTTTTGTAAAGCCTCTGTCATCAATAGCAATATAATCGGTTCTCTTCAATGTTAAGTCAACACCATACCCGCCTAAGATCTCAGGCAATGAGGATTCAGCTTTAGGAATATATCTCCACACAAAACTTAGCTTTTGCGCAAGCACGAACTGGTAGAAGTAGAGGAAGAATTTGCGGAAATTGTCTGATTCGAAGTCACCATACAAAATGAATAAGTTATCTGAGTCTCCAGTTTGTCTATCAAACGGCTGAAGTAGAGATTCTTTCTCCGAAAGAGTGGAGACTTGCTTCAGAGCGAACACATCATCGGGTTGACAGTAAATATTATTTCCCTGTTTTGCCCAAGCTTGGCTACCGAGACCACAAATGGAGTCCTTCACAGCCTGTGTCTCATAAAAGTTGTAGTGCAGCTGAATTCTTGGTGAGTAAAATTTATTAGCGATCTCCAAGTCAACGATGGGCTTTTCCAGAACAGGATCCACTAGCGAAGTGGCATAGAGGTAAAAGCTTTCATCTGAAATATAGTGGTTTTCTATCAGATCCAGATCAGACGCATTGATATCACCATCTGGGCTCTCAATTCCAAGTAGCTTGAATACTAATGGTATGTAGAGCGACTCATTGACCTTTGCAACGGTCTCAAGGACATTGAGCTTAAATGAAGTCGTGTTCCAGCCTCCTTCAAGCTTAACATCAACTGAGGGAGTGTTCTGCGCACTAGAGCCGACAATGACGGACAGAATAGCAAGTACATGCCATAGTAGCCACATCATGCCTTCACTTACTCAGCGTTCTGTGGTTTGGCTTCATAAGACAAGTCAATGGGCTCCCTGTTTCATTTCACCATATCTCTCATAGATCAATTTTTTTATATATGTGGCTTTTCTCCACACAGAAAAACAAACGAAAAATAAACCAGTCATCATCCTTTTAGTCGCTTTTAAAGACGATGCTTTATCTATTGTCGTTTTGATACTGGAATGCTGCATTTGTGATGATTGTACGAAGAGAGATATGCTCCTTACTCGGGGAGACCGTGATCAGATTTTCGAGGTGGAATTCAACGTCGAATTTAAATGGTGGCCACAGGCCTCCCCTAAATATCAGTTTGGACAGGACTCCGACTATAGAGGAGCTGATTAAGATTAACGAGAACCTTCAAGACTACAACGTAACTATAACAAAATTCACATCGCAGAACACAGAGTTGAAGCAGGTAAAAGATTCGAATGCTGAGCCGAATTTACCTCCTGATGCATTACCCCATCAGACAGACTCAACTGCTTCTGACTCATTGATGGATCAAATAGCTCAAACCAGAAGCCAGCTTGAATTGCTTCCTACTCCAAAACAACTCAAGTCGTATCTGGATCGATTTATAATAGGCCAAGAACAATGCAAAAAAATCATGTCTGTGGCCGTTTACAATCACTATATTAGAATAAATGACTCCATCACAAGGAGACTGGAAGCTGAGCACAAAACGGCAGCGGCTGGCGAATCTGGTTTTGAGAGCATTAAGGAAGATCCAGACTCTAGACTATTTATTAACGATAATGACCTTGATTATGATGATGACGTGCCTGAGCTGGCGAAGGCAAATATACTGCTCTTGGGGCCAAGTGGATCTGGGAAAACGCTTATTGCTAGCACCTTGGCAAAGGTGCTTAGGGTACCGTTAGTCATTCAAGACTGTACATCTCTTACTCAAGCTGGGTATGTGGGAGAAGATATTGAAAGCTGCATTGAAAAATTGTTTGTTAATGCTAACCATGATACGGCCTTGTGTGAAAGAGGGATTATTGTCCTAGACGAAATTGACAAGCTTGCCA
>JAKTPG010000091.1:0-20985 GCA_030557505.1 Ogataea maris | reverse complement strand
CGGGTGAGCCGGTCGGTGGCTGCGCTGCGGCGGGCGCTGGCCGGGGAGCCGCTGGCGGAGCGCGTGCTCGGGACCGTGGCCGTGAAGCCGCGCGCGGGCGGGTGCGAGCTGACGGCGCTGACGTCGTTCCGCCGCGGCGTCGGGGCGTACCTGGTGCGGTTTGTGCACGAGCAGGCGGCATGCGGCGGCGGCGGCGTGTGGGTCGAGGCGATCGAGCAGCACGGCCCGCTCGTGGAGTTCTACCTCCAGCAGGGGTACCGCTTTGTGCGGCGTGTCTGGTGCAAGGTTGCGGACCCGGAGACGGGGCTGGTGGAGGCGGGCACGCTCGAGGACGGGCTGTGTGCGCGGCGGGACTTCAGCGTGGCTGTGCTGCTGTGGCAGCGCGAGGGCCAGCCGGGGGCCAGCCGGGGCCGCGCCGCTGATCCCTGCTGAGGTAAGCGGGGACTAGCGCGCTGCTGGCCGTTTGCTGGTGGCTGCTGAGGCCGGGGCGCGGCGCGGGTCTGGGCCACCACCGATCCCATGCCGGGGGTGTGCGAGGGTGCGAGGCCCTTTGCTCCGCTCCGTTCCTGCGTTGCTGCTGCTCTCGATTGTGTTACGTCATCAGTTACGTGATTCTCTTCTGTGGCGCCGTGCTGGAAAACGCGGGGGAAGGAAAATTGTGGCGCGCGCGCATTAGTATTTTGGTCTCCCAGTGAGAGGGGAAAAAAAAATTTTCACCTGGTGACTGAGCTAAAATAAACACGCAGGATTTTCCTTATTGAGGTAATTAACACTGCGTGCCACGAGGTCACATACTGTACATATTATATATGAAATATATTTCATATGTGAAATATATATATACATATATACGGGGAGGGGAAGGGAGGAGGAAGCAGAGCGAGGCGAAACAGCACACAGAGAGCGCGCCCGCACACACAGCTGATCCAAGAACGCTCACAGCACCCGTCTCGCCCGTACACGTTCCCTCCCCCCCCCCACTGCATCTCCGCTGCACTAGCACCACTGCATCATTTCCGCGCCCGTCTCTGTCGCAGCCCTCTACACACACACACACAGGGCACCCCAATTGATCCCCACATGTCTGCGTTCCCGGACTACTGCCTCGTGTGCGAGAAGATGTGCCCGCCGAACGCGGTGTACTGCTGCGAGGCGTGCCGCAAGGCCGACCAGCAGCGCACCAGCTCCCCGACGCTCTCGGCGTGCTCGCTGGCGTCGCCGCTGCTCACGCCGCAGTACTGCGCCAGCAGGCCCCACCAGCCGCTGGTGCTGCTCAAGTCCCCCGCGGACCTCAGCTACGCGTCGCCGCTGCTGCCGTCCGCCGCGGGCCTGCACGCGGCCGACCTCGACGCCAACCGGCTTGATCTGAACTCCGCCGCCGCGCGCAAGCCGCCGCTCCCCGCCAGCGGCGCCAGCGGCGCCAGCGGCCCGCGCCCGGGGCTGCCCGCGGCCCAGAACGTCAGCGACATGCTCTCGTCGTGCGCCTCGGAGAACTACAAGCGCTGGCTCTCGAGCCACTAGAAGCGGGGCCCCTGGGCGGGCCCCCCTCGGCCAGGGCCCTGGCCCCACAGAGAAAAAAAATGACGTTTGCTACACTAAGGAGAATCAGCATAGAGAAGAAGCAAAAAAATTTTATCATCAAACTCCGGCGGGAGCAAGCACGGGGCAGGGCAGCGTGCCCCAGCAAGCCGGGCGCCGCCGCGCCCTGCCCGCCGCCCCCCAACTACACACACACACAGCGCCAGCAAAGCGCCAGCAGAACGCCGCGGCGCAGGGTAGCGGCCTCCCCACATCTACATAGCCAATAAATAATAAATAAACTCCTCCCATAAATAGAACACAACCAACTGAACTGCCTTCTTCTCTCAGTCCCCGCTCCCCAACAAACTGAAATGACAACCCGTCTGGCCCATCGTTAACTCCGAGCCCCCCCCCCCCCCCCACCATCCCTCGCTTTCTCGAGAACATTCTCGACCCCGACGACACCACCGCCGCAGCACAACAATGCCCCGCCGGCGTCTTCCATGCATACGTCATTTCACACGCAGTCTCGGGGAGAGGAAAAAAAAATCCCAAAAACACACCTCTACACCAATAATAATATGAATGCACCCTCCCCCGCTCCGAAAACTAAAACTAACTAACTGCTTTCTTCCTTTATCTCTAAATATCCAAAGTACACCCATACATATCGCTCAGTGTGCGCCGCCCTGCCCGCGCACAAGGTACACGCAGTCGCCGTTCTCGATCTCCTGTGACACCCGCCCGCTCGCCGCAACGTGCACGCTCGCCGCCCCGTCCGCGCCCTGCTTGAAAATGCTCAGCCGCTCCGACGCACCCACAGCCCGGTTGTTGGCGTTCCTCACCTGCAGCAGCTCCGACACAGAGTCCAGCATCCGCCCCACAGGCCACGACCGCGACACGTAGACCGCCCGCCGCACACCCTGCGCCGTGTCCCCGAGCGAGTCCTCGTCCGGAACGTACACACACCACACGTACACCCGCTCAGACACAGCGATCCTCGGGTCCCCGACCGCCGCGCGCTTCATCTTCGACAGCTCAACCACCCGCGACGCCGGCGTCAGCCGCTTCGGCCGGTCCAGCTTCCGCGCAGACAGAAACTTCTTCAGCCGCTGCAGCGCCTGCGCAGCGCCGCCGCTGTCCGCTCCCTCGCGCTGCCGGCTCTTCTGCGCACGGTGCATCTCCTCCGCCTCTCGCCTTATCTTCGCGAGATCGGGGAACAGCGACGACGCCGGCGGCAGCGCCTCCGTGTGGTTGTGCGGCACGCCCGCCTTCCCCACACCCGCAGCCTGCGCTTGCGCTCGCGCTCGCTCCCGCACATGCTCGCACTGGTGCTCGTTGAACTCGTGCCGGTGCTCCAGGCAGAACGACGTGGAGCACTCCGGGCAGGTGAACGGCAGAAAGTCCAGGCGCCTGCACACCGAGCAGTGCTCGCCAATCTCCATCAGCGTCTCGTCCTTTGTCGCGCTATTCACAGTCGTCATCAGCGTGTCTATCTAGCGTCCCACAAAGCAGCCCACAAAGCGCATTCCCTGGGGCTTCGCACACTCGGAAATCGCCCTTATATATGTACTGCACACACATCAACCCCATAATGTATACAGTGGCGAAGATGTAACACAGGGGGCAAAACACACCCACCCAAACACCACCCACCAGAACAATCTATCTGAGCAGCATTGTGGCACGTGCTTTGGTTCACGTGCTGGTTGCTGAGTCATCCTAAGCGTTTTTGCTTGTTTCTCTCACTCTCAGCCACATTATATTTTTTTCACCTTTTTCGGTGGTACAGGGGGGGGGGAAGAGAGTAGGTAAGTAAATAAGTAAGTTAGTAGAGTGGAGCGGAGCGTACTGCGGTGGCACCGGTGTTCTGTCATTGCCAAGAGCTATCGCGCCTCCGGTGGCCAGCAGAGCGCGTGCGCCAGTGCTTCCCACAGACCAAATGCTCTGCGACCTCAACGTGACGTGGCCGGCGGCTGACTTCCAGCGGAAACCGTCGGACGCCCAGATGGAGACGCTGAAGTGCACGCTCGCCACGCTCGAGGACCTCGGGTATACGCAGGTCGCCCTGAACCTGCGTGTCGAGCAGCCCAAAAGCATTCCGGCCGCCGGCGTCCACTGCCCCATCCAGCTGGGCGGCCTGCGCGAGTTTGCATCGCGCCTCAAGCTCTTCACAAGGGTCACCCTCGTGGTGGGCGAAGCCTCGCAGTTCCAGCACGTTGCCAAGCTGCAGACGCTCTTCGACATCGTCGCCGTAGAACCGCTCACAGAGAAGGCGCTCATATCCTGCATCACAAACCTCGAGGTTGACATAATCTCCTTCAACATGGCCCTGCGACTGCCCTGCTATCTGAAACACAAGTCCATCGGCGCGGCAGTCGAAAAGGGCATATATTTTGAGATCAAGTACAGCGACCTGCTTGCCGAGGTCCCCTCGACAAGGGCTCTTGTCATGTCAAATATAAAGCAGTTGGTGCGCGCATCAAGGCTGAGGGGCCTGCTGTGCGCCAGCGGGTCTAATTCCCCAGCGCGGCTCCGCGGTTACACGGACATCGTCAACCTCCTAGTGCTCTTAGGACTCGACGCAGACAGGGCGCAGCAGTGCTTCAAAGACTGGTCGCTGAAAGTGCTTCTCCGCGGGCGGCTGCGGATTAAGTCCTACAAGCAGGTAGTCGTCATATCAGGCGACGGCGGCCTAGTCGACAACTCACTAGAGAGCACGTCATCTGCTCCCCAGAACATGAAGATGGATGCCTCCGGCTACAGGAAGAGAAAGGTCCAAACCTCGCTCACGAGACAGACTAAGTTGTTAAAGAAGTAACGCACAAAGGTTTGGCCCATACAGCTCAAAGGAGAGAGATAGGAACGTTCCTCTCCGCCCGTCCCTTAACGCGCGCGCGACTTAATTATTTAGAGTATATGTACGCTTGCGACTTCTTACTCTTTGCTGACCCGCCCGTGGACGGGGTGTTTCCGCTGGACGTAATCGCTGTAGACGAGAGGTCTGCTTTCTGTTTTATGCACATACTGCTGCTGCTGCTGCTGCTGCTGCTGATGTTGTTGTTGCTCCTGCTGCATCTGCTCGGGGCAGGCTGTCTCAGAGCCGCAGGGGGAGCAGCGCGCTTCAGGGCACTCAGCTGCGACGAATGCACCTTGGTTATTTTGCTCACAGCAAGCGGCTGCTTCGACACCACTTTCAACTTGGGGGGTCTGACGGTCTGGCCGAGAAACTTCGATCGTATCTTGTTCTGCTGGCTGGCCTTCTGCAGAAGCGCGCTCTTGAAGGGAGAGGACTGCGGCTGCGCCTGTGTAGATTTCCTGCTGCTCGGAGGCACAATGATGTGGTTGAGCGCGCGGACCTTGCACTTATTGCGCTCGATGGTGATGTTCTTGGCAATCTGCTTGAGGTTCTCTGCCGCCTGCTGCCGTTGCATGTCGCGCTCGGCGACGTACCTGTAGTAGAGCTCGCGAGCGGGCACTTTCTCACGCTTTCCCCCGCGCAGGAGCACCGCCTGCGCCGGGCGGTGCGCAAAATCCCTGTGTATCAGCGAGCTCCAGAGCGGCTCCGAGTACGGGATGATCTGGGGCGAGCACTCCTCGATGGCGCTGAGCGCCTTGGCCGACTTCTTCTTGAGGATCGGCTCCACGATGTGGTACGGCGCAATGCCTATGTTATTTATCAGGTGTGCATTCTGGAGACACTTGCTTCGCGCGAGCTGTGTCAGCGACAGAGCACCTACCTGAGGCTCTGCTTTCTCAACGTACATGCCGCGGGACCCACGCAAGCACCAATCCCCGCAGCCGGCAGTTGTTCAGTGGACCTGTCGCTCTTCCAGCCAAGTGTCGCCGTCTGGTGTGAAGAGGGGAGTTATTATGATAACTTTACAGCTGCCAACCAAGGCACTCATTATATGAGAATACAGAGTAATTGTTACACACTCTATTTTTCTATCCCTAGTATAGTTGATATTTTTTTTCTCTTATGCTAACAACATACACCTGTTTCCTCTTTTGGGGTTGGAGCATATCTGCCACAAAGAAATAGGAAAATATTAATAGTACGGGCAGAATTCATTACTATATAGATGAGCTAAGCAGCGCCGTTGGGTCTGAGGCCGCAGAAGAAGTTGAGAGCGTAAGCCTCGCTCTCCGGAACCTCGTCAGTGCCCTCAACCTTGAACGTGATCGGACTGCCGTTCTTGAAGTAGAAGGTGTCGCCAGGCTTGATCTCGTAGGTGGCTCCGGTCTCGTCGCTGACGGTGAACTTGCCGTGCACCTCTAGGTTGACTTTCATCTCGTCGTAGTCGTACGTGTACACGAGCGGCTCGCCGGCCTCCTGTCTGTAGAAACCACAACTGATCTGTTTGTCCAGCGGGGCGTCCGACGTGAACGTGTCACCCAGGAAGGAGTTGTTGCCTGGGGAAGGAATGGCGGGCAGCCCCGACTTGAAGCCGTTCTCGGAGCCGGACTTGTAGATCATAGGCATGGTGGAAGGTGGAATGGGGTTGATGCAATGGTGGGGTGGGATGGCACACTGTACTGTCCTCTCAGCAGAAACAGCACTCCATCTTTCAGCAGTGCCAGCAAGCGCAGTACATCCATATTTATAGCGCTGCAATTCCACCCTCCCCTCCCCAGCTCGAAATCAGTACCCGTGAGAGGCAGAATCGAGCATGCCTTAATCATTACCTGTTTGGGATAAAAAATCCGCCCGGTTTTTAAACTTTTCCAGCCGCTATCGCAACATGCTCTGCAAACAGGGTTGCCCTACCTATCTCGACGAAAGGCGGCCGCAATGCAAACAAAGCACGCCCAGCGTCTGTTTTGCGCCCTTCACACACCCCCCCGGCTCCGCTGCTGCTGCTTCCGCCCTGGACCAGCCAAGTATAAAAAAATGTGGCGGTGAGGCCAGCTCAGGAACTTTGTTCCTATTTAGGGAATATATCCACAGCTCTCCTGGCTGTAGAGGCCGCCAGCAGAGCGCCCAGCTATAAAAGCACAAGGTTCTGGGCTGTCTTTTGTGCCCGTCCCAAGGGCTAGCTGTGTTGGCTCTGCTGGACACAAGAATCCACACTCGACAATCATATATTCCTCAAACCATGCCTATGACATATCTTGCCTGCGCTGACGGTTGCGAAAAGCTTCCACCAAAGATCGCCCCAACCTCCTTTCTTGGGGACACTATGACCTCCGAGGCCGACCCAGAGCACCAGATCACCTCAGGTTTTTTCAAGCAGGTCGCTGGCGAGCCTCTGGTCTACACCTACCCGTACGACGAGATGAAGGTCGTTCTCGAGGTGAAGGGCACCGTGGAGATCTCGGATGAAACAGGCTACAAGGTCAGCGTCAAGAGAGGAGACACGCTCTACTTCAAAAAGGGATGCACCATCACCTTCCAGGCTTCCGGCGAGGACGCTTACGGGTACTTTTTCTACGTTGGTCTCAAGCAGAACGGCCAATTGTAGGTGTGCGTCTGAGCCTGTGGCCCTGGAATCTTTTTTGTGGATAGACTCGTTTTTGATTATCACCGCTCAAGCCTCAGTATTTCTTCTGAAACGCAGGGGCGAATAAAGTCCTTAATTAACATTCAGCAGTGCCACTAGTCGGCTGAAGGCATCTTTATCCGAGAGACTTTCCACGTACCGCTGCTACTGCTGGGTACGCCCCGTAGTGTGTTGCAAACGTCGCGTCGATCGACTGCAGCAGTGACTCTTTTCGCCTAGTCTTTTTCCGATCTCCCTGCCCATCTCGCTTGACTTGGCTACCGGGTGCAACCTCCTAAACGGGATAAATGGGAGGGTGGAGCGCTGTCGTTCCAAGCTTTCACCACCACCACCACCACCACCCCCCAGCGCGGCCTCCGCCAGCAGCGTAAAACGGTCCGGCCTTCCAGAATCTTCTTGCGGGGCACACTCAGCGCCCGGCCCGCCGCCTTCTTCCCCCCCGCTGCCCGCGAACTACCGCGCTACCTAAACAATGCTCGATCCTGTGAAAAATATGCAGGAAAACTAACACCATAATAGGCCTATCCCCGCAAGCACTGATTATCTTCGCCAGCCAGCCCACCTGCCTCGTTCCCTCGGCTTCTACGCCCAGCCATGACTCATACATACTCTGGCACAAGACCCCATAGGGAACACTACTCAGATTACAGATTGCGCGCCAATTGCGCGCCAGTATGCGAGGACAGCCCAGAGATCGCTGATCGTTATCCGTTAAGGGTGACTCAACGCGCGAGAAAAAAAATCCCTGCTAAAGACTGGGGCTCCTTTACTAATCCGCCCTGTGTATATATCTGCGTCTGTGTATCCGCCTTGTTATCTCTTGCTCTCATTACCTGCCTCGTGCTGAACCTTCACGATAGATGCTACTTTTCGCCAATTGCACCAATGGAGGAACAGGAACGATCTGGCGGCACTCCGCCCGCAGGCTACAGTGAGTTTGATTTCACCCACATGCTCCCTTCCTTCGAGATGCACAACTACATGTTCAATCGGACACTTTTCGATAGCGAGGATCCCACAGACAAAGACAGTCTTCCTAACTACGAGGAGAATATCCAGCACGCGCCCGCTAATCAGTCGCCGGTCGTGAGCCATATCGATCCAATCGAAAACCCTCAGCTCCTTTTGCTAAACAACCTCGCATACCTACAAACCCTTAGTCTTCCGGTGAAGGTAGAGGTCCACATCACATCAGGGTTCCCAGAGCCCGGGGTTCAGTCCCAGAAAGAAAACCCGCTTCGTGTGTTTCATCCCGGGGACGCGGTGAAAGGTTACGTAACTGTCAAGAACACCAGCAGTAAAGCCCTCCCGTTCGATTCGTTTCTGGTTTCTCTCGAAGGGGTTTGCACTGTTCCGCTTTTTAATACCTCCAATCCGTTGAAAAGGCATACCTTTCTTAGGATGTATGACATAACGGCCTGTTTTCATCAAGGGTTTATGCCCACTCCGCACGGAGACTTTGTGTGCGGAATGCGTGACTCCTCAGATAACTCTATGTATGGCCTTCCTGAAGACAGGCTCCTCAGGCCCGGCGTCACATACAAAAAGATCTTTGTGTTCAAAGTTCCTAACATGCTGCTGGATACGGCGTGCGATCATCAGTTTCCTGAACACCTGAGCATTCCGCCAACTTTTGGTGTGGATCCTGAAAGTTTCGGCGGCAGAGCCGTGTCGCTGGAGGTGAACCCGGCACTTGGGTACGGAAGGTTAGACGAGAAAGGCTCCCCCATTTTGACGTTGGACCAACACAGCAAGGACTGCTCCATCTCATACTCCGTCAATGTGAACCTTATTGGTAGAAACCTGGAATACTATAAACAGTATTATACCAAGAACACGACTCACGAGTACGATTTCATCATTCTGAAAGATCTAAAGCATTATGTTCGTATACAAAGCGATTTGGATGACAATCCCATGTCAGGCTACTATTCACAGTTTGTTGGTAGTTCCTCAGAAGAGACGTTAGAGGTGTTAGAAAGACTGAGTTTAGCTGAAATTCAGTCTTTGAAAAAAAGGCTAGAGCTTATCAATTGTGGCGTATCGGACCTGAACGAAATGGAGCGGCTGCTCCAGGAGGGTACAGCAGGTGATTTCAAAAAACAACAGCAGTTGCATACCTCATCCTCAGATCCCCAAGAAGATAAGTCGGAAAAGAGAGAAAATGTGGGAAAGATCGGCAACATTTCTTCTGTGAAGCTCGAAAAATCGCCTTTCTTCAAGACTGCTGGTACTTTCCACGTCAACATGATGTATGACAAAGGTCTGGCGCTCCCAGTTGTGGTTCCAAAAGCTTTGAAGAAGCTTTCTGTACCGGTGGCAGAGGACTCAACTGTGGGTGCTTCCCCTATTAGATTCAAACATGATGGCAGTGTATCAGAATCGTCACTCTTTGAGAACTCTAGCTCTGTTCCCACCTCTCTGACAAGTGTGAACACATCAAGGGGGTTGTTTGGACCAAAAAGAATATCCTTCTTAGAAGCAGAGATCAGGTTCATTCCTTCGAAAAACTCTGTGCCTCCCGATACTATAACTGCGAAGCCAGCAATTGGCTTGCTCGATATCATATCCACTCACCCGATCCCAGTTGTTTTCGACGACGCGTTCATCACTAATCGGCCGGTTGAGAGAATCAAATCGATAAGTAGGAAGTTTCTACACTATGCATGCCAGTTGAGGAAGCTGTCCATTGAGACTAAAAGAGGGATAAGTCAACAGCTGTACAAAGATATGCTTTCACTGTGCAACCTCAGGTGCTATAGAAGGGTCTTCAGTCTCTTTGAGCAGTCAAAACATTCTGTTAAGTGGGAACAAGACCCGGCTTCGGGAGATTACACAGCCAAGATCAAGATTCCTTTGGAGTTCAATGAGAAACCGCGGAACCTGCTTCATTTACCTCCCTCTTTCCAAGCCTGTTACTTGAGCCGGTTATACACAGTCGAGGTCGACATCAATTTCAAGGGCCGCAAGGGGCTGACAGTTTCGGTGCCCGTGAAGCTCTCGAGCTCAGCTTGAGACTGGCAGATATTTAAATAATTTGATTTTGCTTTTAATGGACGAATCCCTCGTTGCGTACAGACACTCTGACCGAGGCCGCGTCAGTGAGTAGCAATGGGGATATACTGTCGCGATGTGCTGCAGTGAACAGAAAACCAACCACGCGCTCGCCAAGCCCTGTAAAGCTATCCCTGGAGCCCCTCCTGCCTATCTATCCCCACTGTGGCTCCCCTAGCAACTAAGAAATCGTGTCGTAGGACTGTTACCCGGCCGATATGCACCGATCTCAGTCACCTTAGCAGCCAGTCCCTCTTTCTTTCTGCCCTATTATGAAGAAAAAAAAAAATAGTGGAAAAGCTTCTAGCAAATTCCAGAGAATTCTTTGTTTTACATATAAAGTACCATACAGGTCTTTCAGTGATACCTCAGCCAACGAATCAGCACCAGCGGCCAGGCACCCTGCTCTCACGAATCCAGGTCAGCATCGTACGAAGCGCCTGCCTGTCTCACGCTTCAGCCTCATCCCGGAAGGTCAAATCACCTCGCCCCCTTCTCCCCATCCCACACACACGCAAAAACAAAAATATCAGGTGGCAAAGCTATAACCTCGCTGACGTAATCAGAGGAAGGAACGTGTTTGTTTCAAGATTCCCCCTCCCCCCTCCGGCCCCTCAGAGAAACAACGCGACACACACGCAAAAATAGCACAGCATAGCTGAAACAAAAAAAAAAAAACAGGAAGATACATAATAATAATAAAGCAGAGCAGGAACAATGGCCTCGGAGAAATACAAGGCGCAGACTGCCCGACATCCCGACGGAGTGCCCGGTGGTGCCAGCGCCGGGAGCAAGACGGCCAGCTCCTCGCAGATCGAGGAGCTCACGGACGGCGGGCTCTACCACGCCAACGACGGCGCAGAGATCGAGAGCATCGGAGAGTCCGGCATTCTCCTCGACCCAATAGCAACTGCCACTGGCACGACCCCAGCGGGCGAGAACGCCCTCGCCAGCCCCGCCTTCTCGTTCCCGACAGCTGACGTCCCTCCCATTGCGGAAGCGTCCGGCTCGAACGGCGACATCACACAGTCTCCGCTAGTGGTTTCCCCTCCATCTGGGGCGCCAAACGGCAGATCCCGCGTAGATTTAGCCCCAGGAGCCCATCAGCTGATGCCGTACAGCTCAAGCGAGCGGCAAAGTTATGTCGTGCCCAGATATAGTAATCCGTCTTCGCTGCCCTACTATGAGGCACCCCAGCCCATGAATCACAATGCTTCTTCGGAGATGTCCAATAACAAGGCTTTGGCATTCAAGAAGCCAAAGCCCAAAAAGATTACGAATTCTGCGTCAGGGCCTCCCAAGAGGCCCGCTTTCGTCATGAAACTGTGGAACATGGTTAATGACACCGAAAACTCCAAGTACATTTCATGGCTACCCAATGGAGAGGCCTTCCAGGTCAGCGACCGCGAGAGCTTTATGAAACATGTTTTGCCCAAGTACTTCAAGCACAATAACTTTGCATCCTTTGTGCGCCAGCTCAACATGTACGGATGGCACAAGGTGCAGGATGTCAATTCTGGATCACTAATTCAGGGTGATGAGGTCTGGCAATTTGAGAATCCCAACTTTGTCAAGGGGAAAGAGGAACTGCTCGACAATATTGTCAGAAATAAATCTTCCAAGGAAGGTGATGATGAGGAGGTGGATATTAATGTATTGCTTTTGGAGCTTGAGAGCATGAAACAGAAGCAACAAAGAATTGCCGAAGATCTCAGAAGGGTGGTGCATGACAATGAAATGCTCTGGAAGGAGAACTATCTTGCCAGGGAGAGACACAAGGCGCAGTCTGATACATTGGATAAGATATTGAGATTTTTGGCAACTCTGTACGGATCTGGCTCTGCAAAGTTTCTTGAGAGCTCGGGTTTTGGTTCCGGGGATGATCTAGACTTGGTGCCAACCAGACAGCCGACCGATTTAGCACAACCACAGCAGAATGAACATCCTGATTTTTACAATGACTACAGTTCATCATTGAAACAGCAGAACCCTGTTTACCATTCTAACAGATTGATGCTCACTAATCGCGCACATAATGGTTCCACAAAGTCATCAAACTCGTCTCACCGAACAAGCGAATCCTCCAACAATATTATGGTTACTTCCGCTGACTCTAATGAATCCCCTATACAGGAGATTCCGAGGGGTCCCGAAACCAGAAACTACGACCAATACCCTGAGCTCCCCTTTTTGGCATCTGATCAGGTCGCAAGTGTGCCGAATGTGATCAAACCTCCTGCTGTTGAGTCTGTTGGTGCTGCATCCATGGAAAATTCTGCTAGATCGTATTTCCCTGAGTTAGCCCAGCAAGCTGTGACACCTTCGCCCTTGGGCCCAACAACCCCATTGCAGCCAGCGGATGATCATGTTGCGCCATCCTCTGATCTTATGGGAAACATCACAAATCAGCTGAACACTCAACAGAATTCAATACGTCAGATGAACGAATGGCTTTCGATATTGGCCAATAATATGAATAAAGGAGGGGACGACATCAACGGTGCGCCCACTCCATCAATTGATGACTTCAAGGTTGACGATTTTCTACTTCCACAGACCCCTAATGGTGACATTGATCCTGTGTATACGGAACAGATTCCTGTCAGTGGTTCACGCATAAATGAATTACCTACTGAAAGTACTCCAGGTTCTGAGAAACGAAAGGGTGATGATTTTGGCAGTGACCGGGCAGACATTAAAAGGGGACGCACGTGAGGAAGTCACGATACTATATACAACTAACTTCTAATGATACTGAGATCGCTCTATAATTTTTAAAAATCGCTTGCTCTTCTAATACCTCTCATCACTTTTGTTTGTCATTGTCTGCCCCGTATTAGATGAGATCAGACGGAAGAACACCTTCGCTCTCCTGTGCCTTGGCGGGAGCACCGAGCAGCTGGGCGCCTTTGATGAACACTGGATCGTTATCCTGGAGATTGACTTTTATTTTGCCATCCCCCCAAATCAGATAAGAGAACAGCTTATCTCTGAAAAGATCATCCTCTGGAGTGTAGCTGCGACACTTGAACTCAGAAAGACCATGGATGCGCGCAAAGTTAGCGAGCCTCTTGAAGTGGTTATCCACCAGGTAGTTCTTCTTTTTGCTTTTGGAAACCACCTCGTTCACGAGCACTCTGGTGAAGGGACCCCAGTTCTCAAAATATTGGCATTTACTGAGGTATCTGTCAATCAGGTCATACGCGAGCAGGTGCTTAGTTTTAGTCTTGAATGTGTAGGAAAACAAGTTGGAAAATGCTACGCAGTTCCATATTTCATTTCTCGCAATAAAGTACTTGTTGAAGGCCGAGAAAGTGCCAGAATTCGCGGCGACAGGGTGAGCTTCGTCAAAGTGTCTCTTCAACACAAAATCCCAGGCTTCCTTGACCATGTCAAGTCTGAGGTAGCACTCAATAAGCCTATTCAGTAAAAAGCTTGTCAGTTTGTCAGGCGTGACGTTTTGAGAGGCGTAGTAGTCGAGAAACTGCTGTGGTGTATACTCTTTTGAAAGGGTGAACACGGCACTGTAAAACACAGGAGCGTGGTTAATACCGTACTCGTCCATCAGCTCCAAGAGCCGCAGCCTCGACGACTGGCTTTTCAGCATGCGGAATATGTAGTACCAGGTATTCGCGTTAGCCTGTTTCCCCTTTGCGCGCAGCTTTTCGAGCCTGTCAATCCGCGGAGCATAGTCTGTTAGTGTGTTGGCATACCCAAGCAAAATGTTGTCAAAATCTATGTCCTGCGTGACCGAGGAGTTTTCTGACATCTTGTTGAGGACCTGGAAGGCCTTGAAGTCCTGCACGTTGAAATGGAAGAATGCAACGATGTTAAGGTAGGACTGCTTTGTAATCAGGTCAGGCACTGTGTCGACGACGCTGTTGATCGAGGTCTCAATGGCTTTGTCTGTGGACGGGTGATATCTGTACTGCGTGAGGTCGAGCAAGAACTGGTTGATTGTTTTTGCGTCCACTGTGGGCGGGGCCTGTGGCAGAAATGATCGCTTTGAGCGGTCGGCGAACTCCTGGTATGTCACCTCAGAGGAGGCTACGGGGCGGGTAGATATATCCTGGAGCAGCTCAATGATGGTGTCCTCCTGCTGCTCCATTTCGATTTGGGCCGTCTTCTGGAGCCGCAGGTTCAAGGGGATGGTTGTGAGCGGCGTGGAAAGCGGTGCTTGGTCTTGCAGTCTGCGCGGCAAGCTCGTGAAGAGCCGGAGCCCGCGGGCTCTGCTGTGGACCAGGGGGGCCCACGGTCTGCAGAGGTGTGTAAGAGTCGACATGCCAGGTTGGCGCGCGCCTCAGCGTTACCCTGGCACCCAGTCTGTGCTTTCACTAATCTCTTCCTCTTTTCTCTCTCTCTCTTAGTATGAAAATTATTCACACACTGTATCTGTCAGGCATAGCGTATTATGTAATATCATTTTCCCCCACTCTTCTGCCGCCGCCGTTATTTTCCCTGCGGTTGAATAGCGGTGTCACGTGTGCGCATGCGCCCCGCTTCTCTCTTCCCCTCTGCCTGTCTGCCTGCGTCTCCCCTTAGTTGCTTGAGATAACCAAGTTTAAACATCCATCTACACCACCATCACCACCCCCAACTGTCACCAGCACCACGACCACCGTCACCACAGAATCACAGCAGCACCAGCAGGATGGAGTCGCAGGAGCTGGTTTTCCGCACCAAAACGGTCGGCTGGAGCGACACCACAGGGAACTTCCACATGAATAATATCCTTCTGCAGAACAGGAACGGCCCGTGCTTCATCATCTCGTTCATCAACGGGCTCATCCTGGCCTCCGAGCTGGACGAGCTCGAGCAGTGGAGCACCGTTGGCGGCCCAGGCGCGCGCTTAAAGAAGACAGACACGCCCGCAGGCCCCAAAGCAATCCCCGCCTCTGCGTTTGCGCCGCTCAAGAGGCTTCTCACCAGCCGCCACGTCTCGCTCAGTCTGCTGCTCAACGAGCTCACAAACCTGATGCTCTCGCTCAGTGACGACCTCATGCTGGGCGTGGACATTAGCTCAATTCTTGACGTGCTGCCACACCTCAGCTCCGGCCTGAACATTAACCTCAAGCTCGACAGGCAGATCGTCGACGACTTCGGGGAGCAGACCGCATGCATCCGACAACTGCTAGACATGTTCAACCTGCCGCTTGTTCACGGCTTCGTGTTTGGCGGCTCCGAAAGCGGCCTCGGCGGCGGCATCGACACTTTCGACAAATGCCAGGACTACATTATAGAGGCGATCCAAGTGGCACAGACCCAGCATGGCGTCGATCTTCAGGAGCAGTCGGCAGAGCAGATATTGGCATTGGCAGAGAGCTCGAAGGAGGAGTCCACGCGCGAAAAGCTCGAGACGTATGTGCAGCTGAGAGACTTCATGGCGGCCAATGGGACTCAGCTCACCACGACGGGGCTCGAGAACTTGCGGCATAATGATACCATTCTGGCGAACGACAGCATAGCTATCTTCTTCCGAAACGACCACTTCAACACGATATACAAGGCGAACAACGAGCTGTATTTGTTAGCAAACGACGAGGGCTACGCGGCGACGCCCGAGGTGGTCTGGGAGAGGCTTGGGTCGGTGACTGGCTCGGGGGACGAGCTTTTGACGGGCTCTATGGAGCCTCTGAAGCTGGCTGACAAACAGAGCTCCGCTCCTGACAGCACAGGCGGCATAGACTACACGGACTACACACTCGACGGCGGGGACGCTGCCGGCGAGGACATGGTGGACGCATCCGTGGTGGACGAACAGCTGGCGGTGCAGTT
This sequence comes from Ogataea maris, assembly GCA_030557505.1. NCBI lineage: Eukaryota > Fungi > Ascomycota > Pichiomycetes > Pichiales > Pichiaceae > Ogataea > Ogataea maris. Next base: position 5,131 of record JAKTPG010000091.1, on the reverse strand, counting down.
GCAGAACGAGGAGGACGAGAGCTACGCCAAGAACCTGCAAAAGATGTACGACGACCGCCGAACGTCCTCGGGAGCCAAGACGAAGGGGGCGAAGGGCGGTCGCGGCTCGAAGCGGACGGGCAGCTCGGCTGCTGGGGGCAGCGCTGCGTCGTCGGTTCCTGCCCAAAAGGACGACAAGGGGTGTGTCATTACGTAGGAGCAGGGTTCAATAGTACAGTACATTTCGTTTCGCTAGCCTCGGGTGGCTCTTTTTCACTCATTATTTTTTTCTTGCACCGCATCTTCAAAGGTGAGCGATCATGCCGGCCCTGAGGAGGAGGAGGAGGAGGAGGAGGACGACGACGACGACGCTGTGTTTAGGAGGCTGGACAACGAGAAGCGTTTCGAGACTGTGTGGTCAAATTGAAAGAGCGCGGAGCCCGGTTTCCGCATCCAGAGGGGTGGAAGAGAATTAACCACCCAAAAAAAAGTAAGATAAAATAGAGTAACAGTAAAATAAGCAGTAAGTAGCACGAAAATAAGTCAGTGAGAATTAACCTGCCTATGTCAATACAGCTGAACCAGCCAGCTGCAGCGGGTCCGAGATAGAGGCGTCGAGCTACACACACCTGTGCGCGCGCCCAGCCCCTTGAACGCAGCAGCATACCACGGAGACGCACTCAGGACGGCGGCATGTTCAAGGTCTTCAAAGCATCGGGTATTGAGTCCACGTACTCCGTTTCAGCGAATCCCCTGTTCGTCTGCAACGGCAGCTGGACGATATACCCGGCCAAGCACAAGGTCACCAAGAAACGGTACTCGGTATGGCAGTTGAGCAAGAAGGACATAGAAGCCCGGCTCACGGCGAGCGGCATCATGAACAGGACCAACCGCAGCCTCCTGATGGACGATATCGTCGCCAGCCTGAAGGACTACGTCAACAACCTCGCAAGACTAAAGCACCCCAACTTTGTCACTGTCATCGAGCCGCTGGAGGAGCGCAAGACCCGGCTGCTCTTTGTGACGGAGTACGTCGTGGACGACCTGTGCTCCCTCTCCAAAGCGGATATAGACGAGCTGATTGTGACAAAGGGCCTGCTCCAGATTGCATCCGGGCTCAAGTTCTTCCACCAGACTCTGAAAACTGTTCACCTCAACGTCAACCCATCCTCGATCCTTGTCACCGAGAACTTTGACTGGAAACTCTCTGGGCTGCAATTCATGCAGGTGATTGAGAACGGGATTCAGGAACAGTTCATCGACCCAATCGACTCCAGATTACCGCCTTTTCTCGGTCTTGATTTCCGCTTCTGCTCCCCGAATCTTCTTTTGCAGCACAATGTTGATTACATCGACGATCTCTTCTCAATCGCATGCCTGATCTACTACCTCTATAACGACGGCGAGTCTCTCATCCCTTGCTCAAGCTCCAGCTTGCTGGAGTACGAGAGATCCCTCAACAAATTGAAAGCCATCCTGGGATCCAGAAACCTATGGGACCACGCAGCTTTCTCAAAAATTCCCAAGAACTATATTGCCACTTTCTTGCTCCTGCTCAATGGCAGTCTGGCTTCAAACAAGGACGTTCTCCAGTTGCAGAAACCTCTATCTGTCGATGATCTCATTCAATCTAGCATATTTAATAATGAGCTTGTGAAAATCCTCAACACCGTCGACGATCTTGCTGCGCTCTCGCCGCCTGAAAAGCTTGATCTGCTACAGAAACTGACGCAAGAGATTCAAAAATTCCCAAAGGCCTTACTGATAAACAAGTTCATCCCTATATTGTCAGACGTGGTTTCTCCGTTCATCAAGACGACTAAGAAAGGTCAACAAACACTCAAGGTCAGCGAGGATGAAGAGAAGCTGATAGCAACCGCCTGCGAGAATCTCCTTCTGATGTGTAACCAGCTGTCCCAGCTCACCTTCACAGATAAGATATTCCCAGTGCTGCAAGGCGTACTCGAGAAGCTCGATCTTGTCAGCTTCAAGATTCTCTTGATATCTCATTTAGACACGATCAAAGGGAAGCTCAACGCCAGTGAACAGGATCTCTCCTCGAGACACTCACACGAATTCCAGAAACTGCTACTTTCTTTGTTTGAGTCCTCTGTGGCACAGTCTAACAGCCAGCCGGCAACAGTTCATCTCCAAGAAAAGATTCTATCCAATCTGCCTATTTTCCTGAGATTCCAGACGTATTCAACGATAGTCAGCACATGGTTCCCTGCGATTTGCGATTTATTTGGAAGCACCAGCTCTTTGAAGATTAAAAACTTGACAGTGAAAGCTTTCATTCTCATGATAGATGACATGGAGGACAAGAATCTTGATACCTACATAATAGTGGAAAAGCTTCTTCCTCTGGTGAAGAACACATCTCCTGCAAATTTGGGCAATTCTACCCTGTTGATGAACTTGGTTTCACTTTACGAGAAGATTTTCGTTAGACTTTCCAATGCTCCTTCAACGTTGTCTATCTCGAAGAACGAGATTGATACATGCGAGCTGATATGCGATAGTGTTTTTTTCCAGTTATGGAAACTCAGTTCTCGCATATCCTCACAGCGAGACCTCGAACATGCTTTTGTTGTGACTGATAATATTGAACGGTACTTGAAATCAACAATCAGCGGCAAGCTACGCAAATCAGAACAACTACCAGCCGCGGCACCAGAGGGGAGAAGTGTCGCTTCCCCTCAACGTTCGACACCTGTATCTAGCAATACCGCCTTGGATAGAGCCCACAGAGAACCACAAGTAACTGAGCCAAAGTCCAACACCATTGCTGCTGTTAATCCCTCTCCTGTTCCTGTGGCGCCTCTCCGTCTTCAGCCGTCCAGGGCTCCCCTGGGAGCCTCTACCGAGCCCGCTGTCAACTCTCAGACTTTGTCAATGGGCGAGCTTTTGAAATCTTCAGCTCCACAGGCGTCCCCAACACAGTACAGCAGGTTTGCTATGCAGCCTATGAAGGCCACGAGGTCTACAGCAGCATCTCCTCAGCTGGGTTCTCAGGCACAGCCGATGAACACAATAGAAACCAAAGCAACTCCGTCAAGCTTGTATGAGCCAATCAAACCCAACAAGAAATACAATTTCTCAGGAAGCACCAGCCTTATATAGCGGAGTGAATGCCATTCAACGTGATCTATTATATAACTATAGAAAACATAATGTAACCTTTCAAAGGGACTTTAGGGCCTCATCCACTCGTTTCTCGTACATATTCTTCTCGCTGCCGCTCTCCAATTTCATGCTCTTCAGACAGTCCTTCAATATTCTCACTTGCTGTCCAATATCCTCCATTTTCAAAAGCACTTTGCTATTACCATCGACAAAACCATATATGGAATAACGAAGACCTGTTTCTTGACAAAAATCAATGACATGTTTCTGTGCTTTTCTCAAATTGTGTCTTGGTAGTCTTGGGAATAAGTGGTGGACCGCCTGGTATTGCAGCCCCCCGTGGACAAAGTCAAACCATTCTGGGCAGTCCACATCCATTGTAGTCCGCAGCTGTCTTGCAACAAAAGATTCAGAGGTGCCGAGGTCAGAGGTAGACATCGCAAAGTGACTCAGCGTTATTTGAACATGGACCAACATAGTGGCGACATGAGAAACCATGATGAATTGCAACTTTTCACTCCATGTGTCCAGCGACCCAATCACTATGTAAAAAAACCAGTAGAAGAAGAACGCGAGCCCAGAAATTTCAAAATACCGCAGCCAGGCAGCCTTACCACCGGGCCCTTCCTCAAACAAAAGATATTGCCATGACAGTCTATAAAGGTTGAATCTTCCGAAAGCGAGAATCGGATAGTAGAGGTAGTTTTGGAACTGCACAACCAGTTTTGCCAGTTTGTCGAACCAAAGTACCTTTTCATAATATGTGGAGTAAACGTCTCCGAGCAGCCGGGAGCTTACAGCGAAAAAGGGGAGGTGCTGTATATCTGGGTCGTGGACGGGGTCGTTTGTGACGAGATGGTGAACGTTGTGGTTCTTTTTCCACCAACCCAGCGAGAGACCTCCAATCCAGTCTGCAATGATCACGCCGATGATGTTGTCTATTTGGTAGTTATGTGTGATGGATATGTGGCCTGCATCGTGCGCGATAAAGGTCAGCTGTTGCCAACAGATGCCAATTGAGAGAGCGCTTAGGAAGTACCACTTCAGCTTCAGAAATATCAAGAAGTAGAGGAAGAGGCCCACGTTTATGCAGCCCTGCCTAAAGTATTGGACGTAAGGACATTGGTAGAGGCCGTCGTCGATGACTCTCTGGTGGAGGCGGTTATACTTGAGGGAGAGCAGGTGCTGGGTGCGGTAGTCGAGCGAGGGCCAGAACTCGAGATCCTGCCTCACGAGGGTATTGTCGTAGTTGTCTATGACGGTCTTTGGGTCGCGGATGGGGCCTTTGGAGACAGCAAAGAGGTGCGGGGTCGCTAGGGAGGGGATTGTCTCCGGGGGCATTTTTGGGGCGACGCCGGGGGGCATTTGTCCTGCGAGACGGTCGCCGAGCGAGCCGTCGAGGCGCCGGAACTTGCCGCCCTGGATGGGCGGGACCATATTTTCCCACTCGTAGTCGATGGTGCCTATGCGGAACCGTTTGAAGAGGGCTGCGGTCTCTTGGCAGTGGTAGGCGTTCATCTCGTCTGTGGCGTCGCGGCCGACCATGTGGAACACAGCCTTGTGGCCGCCCGGGTGCTTTGCGAGCCACGAGTCGAGCTGGAGCACGCAATGGTCGTAGACGACCACGACGTGGCCCTCGGCGATGCGGTGCTCGACCTCTCTGGGCGAGAGCACGGCGGGGGGCCTGCTGCTGCGCGCGGGGCGCGGGCCCGCGGCCGCGTGGAGCGTCGCCGTGGCCGGCGCCGGCGGCTCGAGGCGCGTCTGGATCATCGCAGCGGGGACGGAGCGCAGCTTCCTGCTGGCGGTGGACGAGGGGCGAGGGGCGAAGGGCGAAGACGAAGACGCAGAAGCGGTGCAAACTTGGAGGCTCAGCCTTGGGGCCGGAAAAAGAGGGATCTGCGTATTTCGTGCAAAAGGCAGCGTGTGCGGGAAGCGAAAAAAAAAAGTAAGCTCAGCCCATCGGTGAAGTGTAGTTGGGGGGGGGGGGGGGGGGGGGGGGGGGGGGGGGGGGGGGGGGGGGGGGGGG
>JAKTPG010000090.1:0-21057 GCA_030557505.1 Ogataea maris | reverse complement strand
AGCCACAGCCCGGCGGCCCGTCTACAAGCTCAGCGGCCCGTACAGGACATGTCGTACCGACCTCCCCCCTTCCCCCCAGGTTTGCCGACAGGAAATGAGAGTCTGAGTGGGTGCTGTGTGCGGGAGTCGGGGTCTGTACTTGTAGTTCGATGTTTGTCGCTGGAGGGGGGGCAGTTAGCCGCCCCCTTGCGGGCTGGGTCTGTGCTATTTTTACTGCATTGCAGTCAGTCGGTGAAATAGAGAGAGAGCTGCAATGCCACAATTCGGTTAATGCACAGGAGAAGCGCATACAAAAAAATTTAGAGTTTGGTCGAGTTGCCGCCGCCTGTGCGACTGCACATTGAATATGTATGTACGGCCGGACAGGCAACAAGCGTGAAGCAAATGCGGGCCCTGTGCGCTGAGCTTCACCTTCTGCGGGCCATCTGTATCCCGGCAGGCGCCTGTCCTGCTGCCGTTGCCACTCTGAGAGCGTATGCGCTTCGGCTGTATATGTGTCGCTCGCTAGGGGACTGCACCGCCTCAAAGAAGAAAAAACTTGCTGCGCCGCCAAATTAGCTAAAAGGGACAGGCATAATAAGCAAGCTGAGACGCACAGGGCCGGCATTCAGAATCCATCCCCTCCCCGTGCGAACAGAACCTGCCAGTTCGCAGAGGCCCCTGGTGCGCTGAGAACCTCCTGAAACAGACAGGCAGCCAAAACATGCGCGCACACATCCAGCACAGACAGCGGAAGAGCCCTACTGCCTTGCAGCCCCGTGCTCGCATAGAGTAGTGCGTGTGTTGCAACATCCGCCCCACGGCCCACCACTGCAAGACCGCTTGCCTGCCGCGCATGCACCCGCCGCGTGTGGGCGCGCGCGCTCCCAATCTGCCTGCGGTGACAGGGTCTTTTGTGCGTTTTTTTTTTTTTTGAACGCCCGCTCCCGCTCCTCCCTTCTGTCCCAGGCTGTCGTCCCGCGCAGCACCCCTTCCGTCCCCATCTATCACTAAATCTCACCCGGTAGGCAGGGTGAGCTCACGACCTCCACCCCCCTCCTCCCCGCCCCCTCCAGCGCATGGCGCACTCGGAAATATTTTGCCTCACTCCAATTGTGGCCCGCCTACACACCCAAAACAGTGAAACTTATCCTTAAAATGTTTTTGCTAAGCGCTTTTCAGCAGCTATTACGTCAGCATCCCTGATCGACCACATATGCAAAATGCATGCGCATACTGTGTGAACTGTATATATCAGGGTCACCTTTATAGTGCACTAATGCTGCGGGAAAAACGAAAAACGGTGCTGGACCAAGGTGGGACATCAGATCATATAGGATTTTTATCTCGCGGGAAGTGCACCAGCGACACACTTCACACACAGCATAAGCCCGAGCACGTACCCAAAGAACAAATATTCCGGGGCACGCCCAGTAGGTCCTTAGAACGCCCCCCAGCAGGCCAGAACATCGCCCCTCCCTTTCCGCCCCTCGCTGGGTGTGCTCCTCCCCGTCTATTCCCGCTCTTGATGGACGGAACCGGCCTGGAATGAAACCCGCGCGCACGACGTCATCCCCATCTGTCCATCAGGTGATTTGCAAACTGCAAGATCTTGTTGAATCTGAAGCCGCACTGTAGGCCAAGGGCTCTCTCCAGCAAGCGGCGCTTTTCCGCTAGCGACAATAGCAGCCACACCCCTGCCGTATTTTCGTTTAATTAACATGACGTGAGTTATTCATCCTCCATAGCTGCGTCATGATGCACACTACATGCATGAAAATTTGTAGTGCGACATAACAATGCCCAGAGAAGTTTTTGGCTCCTTCCCACATTTCATGGCTTCAGCCAGCCGTCTCTGCGGCTGGACGACAATCGACCACAGCCCACACTACAAGCAAGTGGATGTTCTTTCTCCCCCTGTGCCCTCCTTCGCTGCCAACTTTGCTTAGCCCCGCACCAGGGTTCTTTTGGTTAAAGCACGTAAATCTGACTGTGCGCGAATTTCATGAAACCACAGCGATATGTATGTAAGTATGCTGGTGGTATATAAGCTCTGATACATGAATATCCATCAAGTAGACGCCTCCTTCGCCTTTGATACTCATGGCCGACCATTGCCCGACAGACAAATCAGATTGTTTGCAACCTTGCGACAAGCGGAATTTGTTAAAACATTGTCTAAAATGTCTTGCAGTTTCGGAGCTCTGTAGTCCACAAACTCAAACAAATCTCACAGCTTCCAAACACATTGGGAGGCTCAAGGGTGGGGGGGCACTTTCAGTGTGTCTGCCGAATAAGCCATAACACGCAGTTGCACTACGGTCATGCTACAGGCGAGGCTCTACTTGTTGTAGTGCTGCTGTCCATGAAGCTGGGACTTCTGGCAGCCGCAACCTGGAGGCTGGGACTACGAGGGAGCACTAAAGAAGCGAAATAAAAGTACAACAAAGACGCTTGACTAGCAAATACAGTTGCTGTCTTGGTCATGAAAGACTCTAACTTTGGAACGCCCCTCCAACGTATAGCTCAAAGGCCTGTGTGTGCTTGTCGCGTGTTTCTTGCGCGTTAAAATGTCTTTTCTGGTAACAGAACAACTTGGGAGCCAGTTTTGACGGTAATTGGTGCTTGAACCGTTACGCATCACTGAGGATTTAATGAACGCTTTTACACAGCTAATGGAACGCTGCGAGAAGCCATTCCAGCGATATGCGCCCAAAGTACAATCCTGCAGCAAAGGACATTGCGCCGGCAAGTCTTTCGAATTTAACAAGGTATCCAACAAATAACAATATCACAGCTGCCGCCACCGCTGAGTACCACCAGAACAGCTTTGCGATTTTGAGAACGGAGTAATGTAGACCGTTCAGTAATTCCGCTAGCTGCTTGAATCGGGCAAAGTTTTCACCGAGTTCTTTGTTGAGTGTACTGGTTTGAAGGCGTATCTTATCGTGTTCGAGACCAAGCCTATGTAGAAGGGCCTTGTTTTCAACTTCAATCTTTTTCTCCATTTGTGCACTATGGGCGACCAGGTCGTCACTCATTCGTTGCAAACCAATATTTTGCCAGTTGGCAAGAGAGCCAACAAGTTGCTGCTCTCCTTCAGCGGCCTGGCGGTGCAACGCGTCTATACGTACAGACAACTTGTCTGCTTTTTCGAAAACTTCCTCCAGCATAGTCTGCATCTGGGAGTGGGTTTTCATTAGATCCACAGCAAGCGAGTCCTGGATTTGTTGCCGAAACACTGCCAGCTCTCCCTCTATACGTTCTCTAAGATATGTGAGGAAATCGTCTGTCGTGAACGTATCCATTGCTGCTACCAGATCTTCCACTCTCTCCCACATCTGCCTGTATGAGGCCACCAAATTATCTGTTTCATACGCCGCACTATAGTAGTGACATAGTTGTTCGATTGCATTGAGATACCCAAAGTAGCTGGTCCACCAGACAGGGTTAGTGGATAGCTGCCTTACACATTCCTGAATTGCGCGCTCGCTAAGTTTGTGAGAGGGTCGCACACAGCCTGCAGGATATGCCATTTTGTCCTTTTCAAAGATGCACAGGGTCAGATCGATGGCAGCCAGTGATTTCGCCTGTTCCGAGAGAGTACTCAGCCCTTTCGAGCATTCCGGAATCCAATCCGAGAGTGCTTCGAGCATACACGATGGGGACACAGCAGGGAGTGACTCCCACTGCTGGGTCTGTTTGAGACGCTCCACCGTTTTCAGGAGCATGACCCTCTCTTCTGCGTCTTGCAGCCTCACGGCCTGCAAGCAATTAAGAAGCAGGAGGCCAGCCGCAGTGAGTTTCGCTTTCTTCATGGCCTGGAAATTCTGGCTGCTCCTGTCCCGTCCTTTCTCATCCCCCTCCGCCTTCCCCCTTTAGGACCATTACTGTCCAATGCGTTTCCCTATTACTGGGACCTTTTTATATTATTCCCAGGGCACATCAAAAGCAGTGTTGGCGCCCCTGTGTGGAGGGGGCTAAGCTACAGAGACACCCGCATTCGTCTAGCAAATGCCTGCTTTTTCACCAAGGTGAGGTGTCGCATTTCTGTGCCATCCCCTTTCTTGGCTCCGGAGTTTTCCTATTATTATTATTTACCTTTTTTAAAATCACTGGGGTTGGGCAATGATGTAGACTTATTTCTATGTCCCGTGACCTACTGCTGCTACGGAACAATAATCGTAAAGAGGAAGTACCTGTAATTTTATTTAGCAATTATAAATATCAGTCGCCTTTATTTGAAGGTGGTAGTCCTGAGTGAGCACAACCTCGGGCGTCTTTGAGTCTTGCCACCATGTCTAAGAAGCACTACGTCAAGCTGGACACTCACGCCACTCCGACGTCTGGGACAGACCCAGAGCGACTGCAGGGCGATTCCGCAACAAATGAGGTCCCGCCGCCTTACAACCACGAAGACACGGCGGCGCCTGCCTACTCCGATCTAGAGCTCGATCAAGACCCAGCAACCAGCTATGAAGATTTGAAACTGCCTGTTCCAGCATATACTTTCGAAGAGAGTTTCAAGCTGGAGCAGCCAGCCTGGAACGATTGCCCATTCACGGCAGTGTTTGCGGCTGTGCTGGCAGCATTTATCGGGATCGTGTTCTTCGCATCGAACGGGTTCCACATAGATACCAGAGCAGACTCTGGCAAGATAAAGTTTGATGCAAACACGTGCGGCCTTCTGTTTTCCATAGTAGCCGCTAGCATTATCGCTTCCAATACTGGCCTAGTTCTGGCACGCTCCTACCCACGCTTCTTCCTTGGTTGTGGTATCGCATACAATGGTTGCGTGTTACTCACGCTTGCATTTGTGGCCTTCCAGAACGGGATGGTAGTTGCCGGATGTGTCTGCGCATTTTTCACTTTTGTGAACTTGGCATTCTTCGTTGAGCAGAAATCAAGAATCGATTTTAGTGCTTTCATTCTAGATATCGTATGCACAGTTATGGCCCGCAATCGTGAAACCTTGGCATTTGCCCTCATGGGCGCAGTGATATCTGGTGCTGTTACGGCATTCGCTATAGTTGCATTTCTAGGGGCACAAATGCAGTGGAAGTCAGATACTGATCTCCTGATTGCCGTGTGCATGGTACTCCTATTCTCTTACATTTACATCTCGGAGGTGATCAGAAACGTTGTCCAGGTCACTGTTTCCGGAATATATGGGACATGGTACTATCTTTCCACCTCTACCAAGTGCCCTAAGGATGCGGGCGCAGGGGCTTTCAAAAGAGCAATGACTTACTCTTTCGGCTCCATATGCTTTGGATCTTTGATAGTCTCTGCTATCCAGTTTGCCACAACACTCGCTGCGCTGGGTAGACATTACGCAACACAGGAAGGATCCGTTGGGGGACACTTAGCATTTTTGATCCTGGAAAACTTCCTGTCCATTTTTGAGGATATTGTCAGATGGATAAATGAGTATGCCTACTCAATTGTTGCCCTCTATGGCATGCCATTTTTGCAGTCTGCTAGAGAGGCATTCAGATTCATAGAAGCGAAAGTAGTTACGGCAATTGTCAATGATTGCATGATTGATATAGCGTTGAACTTTTACACGATATCCGTGGGGTGGACGAGCAGCGGAGCGGCTTTACTCTATTTAATACAAACAGAGCCATCTTGGGCTCTGAATTCGCAGAACGAGTTTGTGATTCTCAGTGCACCTGTGCTTTACACAGCGGGGACGTCCTTCGTTATCGGTGTCATTATAAACAATGTGACATGCAGCGTGATCAAGTCTGGTTCTAACGCGTTCTTTGTGGCTCTTGGCAGAAACCCAGGTGTTTTCCAGAAGAATTTCCCCTCCAAGTTTGACGAAATCAGCGCAAAATACCCCGATATATTGAACCACGCTTAAGTCAGTTGATACTATATACGACTTCTTTCTCCTTTAGCAAACAGAAAAAACACACACACACACATAATGCCGCCTTCACATTCGACACTATTCCAAACTCGAGATTAGCGTAATGTTATCACCTTTGAGTAGTATACGACCGAGCCGCTTCTGCTTGGTGGGGTCTTTCAGATCGACCTCCACCGCCTCGTCCACCACGATATTCATAAACTCGTCGAATCCACGGATGACACCGCTGATCCGGAAATTAAGCTGCTCGTACAGCCATATCGTCACTTTGCATTGCTGTTGTAGGTACTTGAATAGCTGGTTTATGGGAGGAACCACAACTCTTTGTGGCCTTCTTCCGGACATGTGAGCACTCGTATGCCGCAATCCTTCGGCAGCGTCCCCTTCTTGTCAGAGAAACTGGGTTTGAAGCCTCTTTCCACTACAATATAATATGGTGATATATACGTTTATATGCAGTGTAGATTTTCTTTCATTAAATCTATCCGTCTTTTTCATGCTCTTTTCAATGCCGGCGCAGCCTTCCTGCTAACCGGCCAACCCTAACTCCACTCTGTACAAAAATTTCTTCTTCACGTAGAGGGAAAACAAAGGGAGTTTTTAGTTAGTTAGCGACTTCAAATGCTCTCAGCAGGTAGGCACTTTTCAGACTGGCCCAGCTACTGAGCGCACCTCATCGTGTCCATCCCAAACACTTCAGCACCATGTCAGATGAGCAGCAGAAACAGCTGATTCTGCAGCTGACCGAAGCGCTTCAGACGCTGTACGGCAACAGCGAGGCGTCGGTAAAAAACGAGGCCAACGAGTTTTTGATGCGGTTCCAGCGATCCGACGAGGCCTGGCAGCTGATCTTCATAGTGCTAGGCAATGAGTCCACTTTGCTCGAGTTCAAGGTATTCATGGCCCAAACTCTCAGGTCCAAGGTACAGTACGACTTTGCGCAGCTCCCCAAAGAATCTCTTGTGTCATTCAAGGACTCCCTGATACAACTCATGATAGCATACAACGGCAAGCAACGCCTTATAACCACCCAGATATGCATAGCCCTTGCCGACTTTACGTTGCAGTATCTCGAGTGGGAGACTCCAGTCAGCGAAATCATATCCTTGTTGACCACAACTTCGACAGCAACTCTCTTGGAGTTCTTGAAAGTCCTCCCCGAGGAGCTCCTGGACGTTAGAAAGACACCACTGACAGATGAAGAGTTCGAACTCAGATCCACACAGCTGCTTCACGGCAATGTTGAGCAGGTGTTGTATCTGTTGACCTCCTTAGCGGAACAGAGAGCGAATGTTCCAGACTCCATGACCTCCTTAGTGCTGAGTTGTATAAGGTCATGGATTGTCGAGATTCCCTTTGAAGAAATCCTTGCGAATAATGCATTATCGTCCTTAATATCTGAAAGTTTACTGAAGGAAGATACTTTTGAAACTGCTGTTGAGTGTCTTGCTACTATAGTTTCAGAGAGCTCAGAATCACAGAATGTCGATATCATATTCGCTCTCTGCGAAAAACTGCTAGAATTGAAGCCTCTTTTGCGAGACTGCATGGATGATTATGAGAAGCTGGAAAGACTGGTAGATCTTTTCAGCACTGCAGGAGAGTCATGGCATTCTCTTATTGCTCTATACCCTTACAGACTTGAGCCACTAGTCCAGACTTTGTTGGAGATAACAACCTATGTTGAAGACCTTGACCTTGTGAAATATACATTCAAGTTTTGGTACAGTCTCAAGACTGTGCTAGTTTCAGGGGCAAGATCAGAGGCCAGACTTCTTTTCTCCCGGGATTACACAAAACTAGTGGACGTTATTATTACACATTTGAGATATCCAGTTACATCCAACTCCACGAACCTCGACGAGCTTTTCGAAAATGATAAAGAAGCTCAAGACAAGTTTAAGGAGTTCCGATACGAAATGGGGGATGTCTTGAAAGACTGCTGCGCTGTAATAGGCTCTTCAATCGCGTTAGAAATACCATTTGCAAGACTGCAGAATTTTATGAACCTCCAGTCACAGGGCCAGCAAGTCCCTTGGCAAGAAATTGAGGCTCCACTTTTTAGTTTAAGGGCTATGGCAAAAGAAGTTGGCACCAAGGAAGACAAGATATTGCCGCAAATAATGCGGTATCTTGTTCAGTTGCCTGAAAATCCTAAAATAAGGTACGCTGCAACTTTGGTTCTTGGAAGATATACCGAGTGGACAGCCAAACATCCTGAGCATTTGGAAGAACAGCTTAATTATATTTTGAAAGGCTTTCAAATACAGCGACAGCAAGACATGGACATTGTCGTGGCTGCTGCGCATGCATTGAAATTCTTTTGCATTGATTGTGCAAGTCTCTTGACAAATTATTTGGAACAGCTATTCAATTTCTATTCCAACATTGAATTTTCTTTAAACATTCAGTCTGTATATAATATCAGTGAAGGAATAGCACATATCATCAATGAGGAAAGAGATCAAGAGAAGCTCTACAAATGTGTCCTCATGTTTTGGACTCCTACACTGCAAAAACTGAGCGAATACAATGCAATGTCACCGTCAGACCCTATTGCACTCGATGAGGTGGACACCAAGATTGCCGATACAATTGAGCTGATAACAATATATGTGAATGCTCTTAAACCGAAAACATACGCAAATGAAACTAATGCCGTCGCCAAGATATTGATGGAGGATGTGTGGCCCTTGATCATGAAACTCACATCAACTCATGGAAGCTCTGAAAAAGTAAGCGAAAGATGCTTGAAACTTGTACGCAGGTGCATGCAGACTTTCAAAAATTACCTTCTTCCTGTCCTCTCTTCTACCGCAGAGATGCTGGTTTCTGGGTTCCAGCACTACAACTATGGTTGTTATTTGTGGGTTTCCGGGGCGCTGATCAAAGAATACACGAGTGATGATGACGTGCCACAAAGTGTGAAGGACGCAGTATGGTCATTTTCTGTTCAGCAGATCAAGAACTTTATTAATGTATTTTCCTCCTTGAGTAATGAGCAAGTGATAGGTTACAGGGATCTGGTGGAAGATTTTTTCAGAATGAATACGGATATACTCATGTTTTCGCCTGTGCGGCTTATTGAAGCAGAGGAGCTCATGCAACCAATTTATGAGACTGCGATCAAGTCTTTGGAGTCTTATTATGAGTGTGACGTCCTGAGGTCTGTGATACAGTTCCTGATTGACTTTTACTCGTGGGGATTCGATACTCCTCCGATCTCGTTTGTGGATGATATCCCTCAAAACCTCAAGTACAACATCCTCAATTTTGCGATTAACACAGGCGAGCAGCTGATTGGGAAACTGATGTATGGGTTGATTTACAGCTTTCCTTCAGATAGCTGGCCTGATGCTACTGAGCTGATTGTTAAACTGATCAATTTGAGCACGCTAGAAGGGGGCTCGAGAATTTCGATGGGGTGGCTAGACAAGTTTTTGATGACACTGCCTACTGGTACGGTTAACGATAAGGAGAGGCTGAAGCTTCTGAGTACGGTGGAGGTTGCAATTAATTCGAAGGACTACAGACGTGTGAGAGTTAGCATAAGGGATTTTGTGAACTGGTACTGCCGAAAGAACGTGAACCGTGTCTGAGTCAGCCGCAAGCGGGGCGGGAGGAGATAGACGGCGAATGATGATTACTTTGGCGTTAGATTCCTGTCTGCATTTAATAATATGCTGGATGGCAGCATACAGAGGTAACCTCGGCAGATCTTTTAGATAGAAACTAAAAGTTCTAGAGCTGGTTTGGCTGCAAAAAAAAGAAAAGGAAGACTACATAAAGTGCGCTGTTTTAGTTCTGAAGCTCTACAGCCAGGGCGATTTTTTGACCAAGAACAATAGGCTGCTGCAAGATTTTGAATTGTTCGAGAAATCTGATGCTTCCTGAAGCAGAAAGCATAAAGGCGGACGGTACATTTATATGTTCGACAAGAAGCATCAGACGCAGCGTAACGAAGTAAGATTTATGAAGTTGCAAAGGTTATAAGGAGAAGAAAGACCCTGTCTCTGCTGAGCTGTATTTAGAGACCGCTTTTCAGGGAACGGCCTCTTGCTCACGAACGTGGTAGTAGAGTGTGTCGTAGGTGAGGTGAGAGCGGATAGATCATACTTTTTAATAGAGCGTATTGGATGAAAAGAGTGGGCGTGCTATACAGATTCCCAGATACCGATGTCCTCTGAGCTGCCGGTGACGACTTCAGAGGGCTCCGCTCCACATAGGCATCGAAAGCGGGGGTCATCAGCTGCGAGCAGTAGCAGCATCGGCAGCAGCAAGGGGGTCCGCAGCGGGGCGTGTCATACTGAGGTCGCAGGCTCACAAAGCGATATTGTACAGGTCCCGAGCACTGGCTCGTCATCGAGACTCAACAGCCTTATCGCTGGACAAATAGGGAAGATCACGAGAGAGCTTAAACGCAAGAGTTCCTCTTCGAGCTCCTTGTCAAAAGGGCCGCTTACTGAGCCAGCAACGCCTATTCTCTCGGCTGGGGCGGTTATGGCACCGGACTCTCGGGATAGCTTGTGGAGTCGAGAAAGTGCTGGCAGGCACAACGATATTTCAGACGATTATTTCAGCATCCAGCATTACGAGGAAAAGGCGGATCTTTACTTTGGGGATGCTGAGTGTACAAACACAACGAGTGATGCTTTTGTAGACGTGTCCGAGGAATTATGTTCTCAGCAGAACGGCTGGCTGATCCAGGACGGGCTTCTGGTGACCGTGAACACAAAGAACGAGGATTACACGAGCGATAACGAGAGGGCGGAGCGCAAGTGACAAAGCGTTTCCGACTGTGTGAAGCCTGTGAGCGAGTCACCGGGACGGGTTTTCACTTTTGTTTCAGACCTTTATTTCTTGCACCACTGCAGGCTGGCCCAGGCGAACCGGTTGTCGCTGGGCCTTCTGCTGCTCGCAGTGTCTCTATAACACGAGCTTTCCAGATTTACTTTTTCTTAGCTGGGTGAGCAGTGCCTTCCCTGTAGGCTGCCTCAACACCTTTCTAGTCGAGGCGGAAACGTGCACACTCTTCCTTCCCAGTAAGGCAACAAAACTGCCCATTTCGTGGTGAAGCTGCACCCCGGCTTAGGCATGCCGAGGACGGGAGGACTGAGAAACCACGCTGTATCAGGAAGAGAAGCAGGCCCCTATTGCTTATCTTACAGCATGCGGAATTTAAGTCGTGCCCCAACAATTGGCGAAGCTTGGAGCGGCGGCGGGACTAGGCGCCGAGAAGGGGAGAAAGGGAAAGGGAAAGGGAAAGGGCAACGAAAAGCCGCTTCCCTCCCGCCTACCGTGCACGGGTGTTTTCTTTTTCACTATTGTTCCTTGTCTTGCTCGTGCGACCGGGTAACTGGAGAGCAACACAAAGCAACAATGGACAAAGGGAGAAGGATGGTGGTGTATGGGTGTGTCACTTTCTTCGGTGGCTCTTCTCTCTGCCAAATTACGGCACGGGTCCCGCGAGCGATCCGATTCTCCGTGAGGCTGTCATACATTTTGTTTAGAGGCCTCATGACCATGCTAGAAATGCACGGATGGACGCTTTTGCACTATCTAGCAGTCATTGCGAATTGGGCGCTCACACATGTCATGTAGGCAGCAGCCATGTCAAAGCGAGACATGTGTGCATATATATATATATAGCGGTGGCAAAGAGGGCACACACCGGCTCTCATCTTCTTCTCCTCCTCCCCCCGGCTCCCTGTGCGACGCTTATTGGGGATTCTGGGGGCGCTTTGAAGTTGTACAAGCGCTGTGTGTGTGCGTGTGACTGCCTGTCCCATAAATCTCGCAATGTCTACTTTTGAGTTCCAGAAGGGCCTCAAAAAGCTTCCTATCCCGGCTCTTGAGGATACCATCAGAAAGTACCTCGACGTGCTGAAGCCGCTGCAGACAGAGCATGAGCACAAGCAAACCATCGAGAGCTGCGAAACGTTCCTGAAGTCCTCCGGGGCGATTCTCCAACAGCAGCTGATGGACTATGCCAAGACCAGGGACTCCTACATCGAGCAATTTTGGTACGATTCCTACTTGAACTATGACTCGCCTGTTGTTCTCAACCTCAACCCATTCATCATGCTGGAGGATGACCCGACTCCTCTCAAGTCGACCCAGCTCTCAAGGGCCGCCAGTCTTGCTACCTCCAGTCTCCGCTTCGTCAGGGCCCTTCGCAAGGACGAGCTATCGCCCGACAAGCTGAAGAACGGCATTCCGCTGGACATGGACCAGTACCCTAAGCTGTTTGGCTCCAGTAGAATCCCAACACATACCGGTTGTGTGTTGCAAACTGATGCCCAGTCGCGCCACATTGTGATCCTTAGCAGATCTCAGTTTTACTGGTTTGATGTCCTCGATGAGCACAACGACTTGATCCTCACTGAGAATGATATCAAGTTGAACCTCCAGAGTATTGTTAACGATTCAGAACAAGCAACAGTGAGCGACGTTGCAAAGTCATGTTTTGGTGTGCTCACGACGGAAAACAGAAGGGTCTGGGCATACCTCAGAGAAAAGATCTTCAAGGATACCATCAACGAAGACATCTTGCGGATTATAGACAGCGCCTTGTTTGTGGTGGTGCTTGATCACGTGGAAGTTGGCGATGATCTCACAAGAATGGCCAAGAACTTTCTGTGTGGGGAGTCGGAGCTTGAGAATGGTGTACAAGTCGGTACATGTACCAACAGGTGGTATGACAAGCTACAACTGATTGTGACGAAGGATGCCAAAGTTGGAATCAACTTTGAACATACTGGTGTGGACGGCCATACTGTCTTGCGATTTGCTTCCGATATTTATACTGATTCGATTTTGAGATTTGCAAGAACGATCAACAATAACTCTCCCTCATTATGGAAAACCGTTTCTCCAGACCCAGCTACGAGAGACCCCGCAAGCTTTGGTGATGCCATGACTACGCCTAGAAAGCTTGTATGGAACCTCACTAACGACCTTTCTCTTTCACTTAGATTCGGGGAAACAAGGCTGAGTGATCTGATCAACCAGAACGAGTTTTCCACACTGGAGTTTAAGTCATACGGTATGGAGCGGATCAAGAAGATGGGAATTTCACCCGATGCCTTTGTGCAGATGAGCTTCCAACTGGCGTACTATGCCCTCTATGGTAAGATCGAGTCGACCTACGAGCCTGCCATGACCAAGATGTTTCTGCATGGAAGAACAGAAGCCATTCGGACTGTCTCGATTCAATCGAATGAGTTTGTGACCAAGTTTCTTGATGGCGCATTATCTTCGAAGGAGAAAATTCAGTATTTGAAGGATGCGTGCGCGGCGCATTCGGCTAGAACTCGCGAGTGTGCCAAAGGCCTTGGGCAGGATAGACACCTCTATGCTCTGTTCTGTATTTGGAAGCGGTACTTCAGCGAACAGAACTCTTTTGAGGATTCTGACTCTGATGATGCAACTACTATTAATTTTAATGACTTGCCATCCACTGTTAAGAGTGTGTCGGAACTGCGCGAGATTCCCTCTATTTTTGCTGACGCTGGCTGGGACAAGCTGAACAATACTATCATATCGACATCCAACTGTGGAAACCCCTCTTTAAAGCTATTTGGGTTTGGTCCCGTTTCCCCTAGCGGCTTTGGTCTAGGGTACATTATCAAGGACAACTCCATTACAATATGTGCTTCTTCCAAGCACCGCCAGACCAAGAGATTCATGGACACGCTTAAGAGCTCGCTTTTGGAGATGGAGCGCGTGTACGTGGACTCTCTGAAGATTGAGGCTTCTGCGCAGGACGATGCTGACGAGGCTGAGGACGTTGTGGGTCTGTATCGCGAGGGGATCATGGAGAAGCTTGACGAGCTGAAGCTGAGCCGGGGCCGGTCTGAGATTGTGAAGCTTTTAGGGGGGTACGACGCCTTTGAGGTTGATGCCAACTCTGACTTCATCAAGTCGCGGGAGCAATCTCCGGAGCCGCCATTTTCGAGACACAGCTCGCGAGCGTTTACTAATAGAGAGATTGGCAAGAAGCTGAGACTTGCAGAGTACTGATATTTATATGGTTTATTTAACTCTTTCACCTTTTATACGATATTTAAGGATTCGCTTACAACGATACACCACTACATGATGCGCACCACCCGTTCCTTTACAGAAAAATAATTTTTTTTGATAACCAGAGAGAGAGAGGAAGAGAGCGAGAGCGAGAGATTAGAACACGGGGGGGTTTTCTGGTAGCAAGCCCGTCTCTGTGACCGAGACTCAGGGACAGACGCGCCACTCCAGCTTTTATTGGCCACATCCGCGCTCAGACATGAGCGGATTAAGAGGGCCGCTGGACTTCCCCATACTGCTCGTGAAGAACCTGCCGTATGACGTGAAGCCGGATGAGCTCTATGAGCTGTTTGGCCAGTTCGGCAACGTCCACCAGATACGGATGGGCACAGAGAAGGACTCCACCAAGGGACAGGTCCTCGTTGTATACGCCAGTCTGCGCAGCTGTCGCCTGGCGCTGGAGAAGCTCAAGGGGTTCAACTTCAACGGCCGTTATCTCGTGTGTTTCCAGTATCCAGTTGACAGGGCCGCGGTGCAGGGGCTCCAGGAGAAACTAGCGGCTGAGAGCACGCCAGGTCCAGAGGCAGGTCCAGAGCCAGAGCCATAGCCAGAGCCATAGCTGGGCCCCAGCGAAGGTGGTCGCGGTGCAAGCGCCGACTCACGCAGGCCCTCTCTCTATTGGCTGGGCCCACGCATTAGATTCGGTGCGAGCTGTTTATAGTGTAATGCAATATTTATGACGAAGAAAAAATTAGATCAACAAGTACGTAAATCTATCTGTCTTTGTGGAAAGGTGGATACGTCTCGGATGCGCTGTGCTGTGCAATTTCGCAAGCCTATTCAATGGAGAGCGATGGGTTCATGCGGTTGCAACAGGCGATGTACGAGCTGAAGCCCGAGGAGGCGCCGCCAGGCGCCTCTGGCGCTGCTCAAAGCCTGTACGATGCTGAAGCGTTGTACTATCAGGAGGGAACACCAAAATGGGCAAGTGACATTCCTTTGCTGCGACTCATGAATGGCATGGAGCCGCCAGAAAACATGCAAAGGAGATACGAGCTGTTTCAAAGAAACTGGGAGAAGCAGCTGGCCATAATTAACGAGATCCTCAGTCACAACGATCGCGATATGTTCAAGGACCTCGGCGAGTTTCTTATTTCTGAGCCGGAGTTCAGCTTTCTCGTGAGCAGGAGAAACAGCAGGAATCTGAACTGCGCGCTACTGAATCTGGGATCCAACACAGCAAACCACACACGACTTCTTGAACAGGTTACCAATTACCTTGAGGAAGACTCAGAAAGCTCAGTTGTCGTGCGACTCAACTGCAAGCTGTGCACATCTCTTGCTCTCACACTGAAATTCATTGCCGCGAGAGTATTAGAGTTCTTGAAAAAGGGCACAGCTCAGCATGATTACGACGCGAATGAGGAAGATGACAGCGATGCCCCTCCCGAACAGGCACAGGTATACGGATCAGTTGCTAGAATCAAAGGTCTTGAATTGGCTGACGTTGTCGAGCAGCTCTTTGAGGCTGACAAGTCACTAATCATCATTGTGGAAGATGCAGACTCATTTCCTACATCCATTCTTGCCCCTATTATCAAAGTACTATGGGATCTGAATAGGCACAGTGACTCCAAAGTGAGGTTGATTATCGGAGTAAGCACACCTTTTGCAATCTTCGAAGACAAACTTCCAAAACTATCGCTGAAATACTTACGTCTGAGGAGTTTCCAGATTGATGATTCAAATAAGTCCATCAGCCAGATTATGGAGAACTTGCTGTTGAACATTAGCGATACGTACGATTCATTGATTTTTGAGCCCAGACTTGTCCTCCAGTTCTTGGAGAGAAAGTCAAAAATGAGTATATCGCAATTTATCAATAGCATGAAACTGATTTACATGAATCACTACTTCGGTCAGCCGTTGTCAGTGATGTGGACAAATGATTTTTCTAAAATAAAATTGACAGACACTTACTTTGAAGTCTTCAAACGACTACCGTCAATCAGAAAGGTTGATAAAACTATACATTCAGGAATCACGCCCCTGGTGTCGTCAGCACGAGAAAAGGAACTTCAGGACTATTACAAAGGTGCTATAAATAATGATAACGAGGCCGTGGGCAAGTTTTTGCGGATCAATCTGAATCGACTGATTAATTGGAGATACAACTTGAAGAACCTAATTGATCTTCTAAATTTCACACAAGACTACTTTCTAGATCTGAAGATCTGGGACAACAACCTTGCACTCTTCGAGCTTATATTTGAGCGATTCGACTATGAGGATACGAGAAAGAATATCAACAATTTTGATTTTCTCAAACCGCTATGGAATGCCGTGAAATGCAGTAATCTTCATCACCTGAACTCATTTGTAAAGACAGTTCTTGAAGATGACGACTTTTGCACTATTTTTGAGAATGTCGCAGTGTTTGAATTGCGAAACCTGTCTGGTATTAGCTCCTTCATGAGAGAATTCAACAAGGCTCTCACTATTCAGCTGCAAGACCTCAATCTTGAATGTATTCCCTTCCGAGAGATTTGCTGTGTCGGGCTGCAGGTGAATGATCTGTTGAAGAGCTCTTTCAATCCCCAAGTTCGAGAAGCAGTCATTAGCTCCATTTTGAGTTCAAAGCAGTACCTATTTAATGCGATTCATACCGACTTGACTCGATTGAGTGGGAAGGATTTGAATGTCCGACTGTACAAGCTGTTTGAGCCTTCTGTCATAGAACTATACAAGATTTACAGGGAGGCGGGGGTGATTGTTAACGTTTATGACATGTTTCAAGTATTTAGATCTTCCATTCCGCGGGAGGAGATTGTTCCATTATTTCTTGCGAAGCTGTCTGCGGTCAGAAAAGCAAACGACAACAAGAAGCTGCAGGAGCTATCCGGTTTATTGGAGAGAATACGAGACGGGGATGATTCTGAATGGGATAAGCTAACATTAAGTTGGTTTTTGAAAAGCCTCGTGGAACTCCAATTACTTGGATTTGTGAAAGAGGGTAAAAACACCGAAAGCATTGAAAAGCTCATTTGGAAAGATTTATAAGCGGTCGACATATGAGTCGGAATGCAATGCCTGAACCACGAGGATCAGGTGAGGTATCAGGTGAAGTAAAGCGACGTCCGTTGTATTTCTTTTTTGCTCTCTGGGGTTGCATGTGCAATTGTGTTTTGAAGATCCGCAATTTGGTTGTCTCCAAACACCTCCTCTAGATCTTGTGTGAAAATGCTGTTTGCCATGTCGGCTGGTGTATTATTTTGATGTTCGTTCTTATCACGTATAGGCTCTGGAGTAAAATCTTCGTTTTCATAATCGAGTAACGTGCCCACCATGACGAAACCAGCGGTCTCTGTTACATTCGTAGAGTTTATATCGAACAGGTGGGATGCATGACTGGACTGGGTCTCGGCAATGCTGGCGTTGCCGTTGATTATCTCAGTCAGATTCTGCTTATCCTTGAAGCTCTTGCTTTTCTTCAGTTTGGAGTCCTCAGAAAGTCCTTCGTCCTCGATGCCAAGATCGGACATTGCCGTTATGGCGGCGGCAGTCCGCTGACTGTCGACGTAGTCCACTTGATCATTAGACAGGCTTTTCAGCGCGTTCTTGTAGTCATCAAAGGCGGCACTAAGCAGCTTAGACGGGTCAGGAAACTCCACGTCGAGCGTGCTTAGAACCTGCGCGGAGTCTAGCGTGGTATCTGCCTCGTCTGAGTCGGTAGATGACTCCCCGGTGCTTTCTGCGAGGGTGTCTGCGAGGGTATCTGCCGAGAGCGCCGTGGAAGCCACGTCGAGGGGCTCGGTAGAGTCCGCGACGGGCTGGAGACCATCACCGGAACCAGGTGCCAGGCTGTGCTCGCGCGCAGAGGAGCGGAGAATCACTGAGTGGCGTTTCGATGCGGCAGCGCTGGAGGGCTGCTGCCCGGCCCGCGATCTCTGGCGGGACGTGTATGCGGGGGACGGCATGCGACGCGTCTTGTCGGAGCGGCTGGGCGTGCTGCTGCTGCTGTTGCCCGCGGCGCGCAGCGAGCTCCAGAGCGAACGCTTTGAGTGTTCGCTCCGTTTCATATGGCTGTGGCGAGCTCGTGCTTCGCTGGGGAGAGGAGGGGAGGGGCGGGGACAGGCCAGGCGATAGAACGGTGTGTGAGCGTGGGAGTGAAGGTAGGACGTGTTTCAGCGGCACATGGGTACGTTCATTGCCCTCCTG
This sequence comes from Ogataea maris, assembly GCA_030557505.1. Classification (NCBI taxonomy): domain Eukaryota; kingdom Fungi; phylum Ascomycota; class Pichiomycetes; order Pichiales; family Pichiaceae; genus Ogataea; species Ogataea maris. The sequence goes on along the minus strand of JAKTPG010000090.1, from coordinate 2,957 downwards.
TGAGTAAGCGCGGGGGGCGGGGGGTCTGCGTGGGGCTCAATTCCTCTGTTCGGCAGCCCTTATGCTTTCTCTCTGTGTCGCTCGGTCTGTGTATATGCGTGCGCCGCTTCGCTCTCTCTCGCTCCCCCTTTGGCCACCTATATATTGCGTGCGAGTTGATCTTTTTTGGCCCCCCTCCCCCCACCTGTACATACATAGAGAGACGGCGCAGGGGGGGGGGGGAAGAATGACATGCGATGGGCATCTGCCAACTCTACCCGCGCACTAAAACCCGCTTTCGGAAGCACCCACAAAGAGCACTCCCCCCCTCAGCCCATTTCGGGAACCCACAGGGGTGGCAGTCTGCTGGTGCACGGGCGCGCACGGCCAATCAGCGCGCCGGGTTTGCGTGCGGTGCGTCATCCCGGGCCCAAGTGCAGTTCTCTGGCATGCATGCGAGCGACGCACCTCGTGAAATTTGCTAGCCCAGGCTTCCACGCTAAGCGAGAGCGCAACACAATACACCCACCGGCACACAGCGAGGGAGGGAGGGAGGCAGCGGGCTCCACGATCGCCGCCGCTGAGCCGCTGCTGCTGCTGCTGCTGCTGCCAGCACACTGACGCAAGACTGCACACCCACTCGCGGCTTGCTTGCTCTCTCACACCCCTGCGGACGCGGAGCTAGCTACAGGGAGCTGCGCTTCCTTCAGCAGCAGCACCTCTTGGTTGCTACCGCACACTAAAAAGGGGGCAGGCGGGACGCTCTTTGCTGGACACGAAAAAAAAAAACGTTACTAACGTTACTCTGTATAGGTATATATCTCTAGAAGCTTTCTTCCGCTCTCTCTTTTAGATTCTTGCGTCTCCTTCCAACAGGAAAAGCCAGCTTCTCTGCTGTTGCAATATCAACGCTATATGTTCACATCCAGAACAAGACCAACGTCGTCAACGTCAGAGCTCGCAAGATCCTCAAGAAACGGCAAAAGATCAATCAGCTCGCAGTCGTGCGTGTCGCTGAACCAACTCGATATCGGCACAGAATGCTCAGGGTGAAAGATGTACGACGCTGGCGAATTGTCAATAATAATTACGTCCTTCAGCGGTCTCCCCATCTGCGACAGATTCTTAATGTAGTTGCCCTGGTAGTTGTAGCAGCTCTCGCGAAATAACCTGTGATGCACCGACTTGTGCAGGTCCAAAATATCGAGGAGCGGGTTGCCGTATCTCGCTACCGACGCTGTGAACACCACAACCTCGTATATCTCGCCGCAGCGCTTCAGAAACTCATCGACTCCAGGTCTCTTGATCACATACACATTGTGAATCTGATTCTCAATCTCCACAGGAATCACAAAATCAGAGTGTCGGATGTACTTGAATGACGAGTGCACCAAGGTTTCATCGAGATCCAAAACTAGACACTTTTTGTTCTTGAACCGGCTCGGAGCCGGGTCCAGCAGCCAGCCTGACGCGGCAACCACCTGGCCAGTCTGTATTTTTGTCAGGTCCAGTTCCTCAAGCTGGTCCATTTCGGTGTCCTCCAGATGACCATCGTCCGTGTACTCTTCGCCTACAAGCTCCTCGTCTCCCAGAGCTTTTGTGGTCACTGCTGTGTTCGGGGCAGCTTCGTCAACTGAATGCGGGACCGCTTCCTTTTGCAGCTGCCGTATGCGGGCATCCTTATCTCGCTGTGTCTCCATCTGAGGGCTTTCGTGATTAGCGTTGAGCGTCTCGTCGTCCTTCGAGCTGTCTGTGGAGTCCTTTGTATCTGTGAACTCGGTGACTGCTACAGACTTGATGCCTGCGTTGTCTGAGCTCGCGGTGTCGTCTGAGCCGCGATAGGTGGACCGGCCGTTAGTGGAGGACACAAGCTTTGCTGTTTGCGAGGCGGCACTATCTGAGGGTTTCACCTCTGATTGGAGCTGCGACTGCGATGGATGGTTGCTCAGTGCGCGCTGGATGCTAGATTGGGTCTTTGTGAGCTTTGGGTGGTGTGTAGTGATGGAGAACTCCTGTGTCTCGTTCTCGTGTACGTCGAAGCAGCAAAGCAGAGACGCTAGAAAAGACATGCTCGTGGCTGGCGGGTGCGACAGGGGCACGCGGTGCGCTCAAACAGGGAGTAGTAAGAGGGACGGGGCAGCAAAACGGGCACGCTAGGTGGCGGAAAGTTCCCTCGCGGGCTGTCAAGGAGAAGGGGGGAAGAATCTTTTGGAGGCTGTCCCTTTTTCTGTGCAGTTGTGGGCCTGTCACGTCTTCCTCCGTGTGCACTTGTTCAACAAGAAAAGAAGGGGGGAGGAGCGGTGTTTGTATTTGCCAGCGGCCGGGACCAGAGAGAGAGTGTGTGTGCGTATGTGTATGCGTATGTGTATGTGTATGCGCGTGCGCCTGCTTGCCTGCTTCTGTATGGGCGGGTAGGGGCTGAGCAACAGGTGGGGCGGGTGCGGTTGGAGGGGGGGGGGTGAGGGAAGAAGCTGGTGTTGCCTGTAGTTGCGGTGCGAGAGTCGGGAAAAACCCCTGCTGGAGCGTTTCCTGCGCACTGCAGTTCAAAACGGACGCGGAAGTCTATATAGCGCCTGGCTGCTGTGGGTCCTGGACGAAGAGGCTGGCGGAGATGGGGAGCAGGAGGAGGGGGAGGCAGAGGAGACGGAGAGGAGCCCTGCGAGACGAGCCACCAGCTCACGCAAAAATATATCAAAAAAAGGCGTTAAATTTTTATGGCCCGGGTCGGTCACCTGCTGTGTGTGTGTGTGTGCCAGCGACGTGCGTTTGCGTCGGCGCGGGTCTGACTCTTTCTCCTCTGCCGCCCTGCCCTTGGGTCGGAAGAGAGAAAGGGGGACAAGAAAAACACACATGCGCACCAGACTAAGGCCGGGTAACCCACCCAATTCTTGCCGGCTTTTTCTTTCTCGTCTTGTCGCTTTCCTACCGCGCAGGTCTTGGCGGTTCTAGAAAAAACACGGCGCTGACTAAGCGCCGCG